>CAJNDV010024714.1:40858-60193 GCA_905221635.1 Symbiodinium sp. CCMP2456
CCCCCCCCCCCCCCCTCCCCGTTGCAGTCGACGGCAGCGGCTTCATCAGCTCTCGTGAGCTGCTAGATGCCCAGTGAGTCTTCATGCGAGATAAGGGTTGAGGGTTTAGGGTTTAGAGGTTTAGGGTTTAGGGGTTTAGGGTTTAGGGGTTTAGGGTTTAGGGTCTAGGGTTTAGGGTTTAGGGGTTTGGGGTTTTCTGCACACAGGGCATCGGGTTCAGGCTTGGGGCATGTAGTAGGTTTAGGGTCTACGGCTGATGACTAGGCTTATAGGGTTTCGGGCATTGCTGCGCATGTTAGCGACTCAACCTGGAGACGATAATATGGCCTGAGACAGGTTCAGGTTTGAGGGAACACATGTGCAGATACCTGCTTGCGTGCTCATTATTTTGTTCATTGCTTCCACAACGATCAAGATGTAGCCAATGATGAGACAGCGTGTTCAGCGCTCAGGATTGTGGCTCTCAGTACCAAGGGGCCAGAACCAATGGAGCCCGATGAAGCCTGCAGCTCAGCAGGCCGATTTGACTCAGAAATCTGCAGCCGTCCGGAGTCACCTAAACCCCAAAACCCAGATGAGGTGAAGAAAGTTCTCGGGCGAATCGATAAAGATGGCGACGGAAAGATGAACTTCAGGGATCGGCCGCCAGCGTAGATTATGACGCACTATTTAGTAATTAGGGTTTAGTATCTCATGGCTTTTGGTGTTTCTGTTGAGATAGCAGCTAGTCCCCGCAGGAGTTCTGCAAGATCATGGACGGCTAGGAGATGGATTCGGTGAGCCATGGGGCTCCTGGAGCGCTAGGAGCTCATTGTGGACGAGGCCACAGGAACGACCCCGCCCGGAGCAGCAAGGAGCGACCTCCATTAAGGGCCGACATCCGAGGGCGCAGAAGCTCCCAACTAATGCCTACCGTCACGTTGGACCAGAGTGGAAGGGAGAGCCGTGTCGCGAAGTTTGGGCTGGAAAATGCTGAACGCGCCTGCTTGGAATGCTCATGCTTCATACATCAGCGAAGGCAGTGTGAGAGCAGCATCCAATAGCGGCATGGTACTCGTCGTCGTAGTTTGCATCTGCATGATCACTGACTTCACGATGGTCATGGAGATCTTCGTTTCTCAACCCCACCTCGACACACATCATGATGATGATCATCAGCGTCGTCATCATCATCACCATCACCACCATCATCATCCTCCTCATCCTCATCAACACCATCATCATCACCAAGGCCGTCATGACTGCCATCGTCGTCATCATCATCATCATCATCACCATCAGCATTTTCACCACCATGAGGATCGTCATCACCATTGCCACCTTTGTCACTGCCATCACTGGTTCCACGATCGCGACCTTGAGGGTCATGGATCACGACTCTGCTTCTGCTGTTCTGCTCCGAGATGCTAGACTAGCAGGGACCGCCGACCCACACGGGTTGGTTTTCACAGAACCTTACTCGTATGCAGAGATGGTTGTGGACCATCCTGGCGATTCCCCTCAGTTGGGGCTGGTCATGGGAGTCTGGCTCTGCTCAAATTGATCGGGACCATCCTCGCTCTCTTGCTTTCACAGAGGTGTCAGCGTCTGGATCCCTGGTTCAGAAGAGTTATATGCGCCACGGTTTCGACTACAACACTGATGCAGACTCGGCAGCTGCGGCAGATATGTATCAGTTGACCCTGCTGGATGGTGCAGAGACGGCGACAAGCCAGGAGGCGATTGTCACGCATGTTTGTGGGAAAGACTGGGCTCCGGGAGCTTTAGCACTGGCCGCCTCCTTGAGGGCAGCTGGAACTTCGCGGAACCTGGTGTTGATGGTCACGGATACAGTCGGACGGCGCTACCAAAAGCTTTTCGCTGCAGTCTTCGACAAGGTGTATATAGAGGAACCAGTGAAGCCGCATGATAGCATCACCAGGGACGGTGCTGATTGCGTAACGCTCCAGCTACGCGCATGGGAGCTGCCGTACAAAAAGGTCCTTTACATGGATGCTGATATCATTGCCCTGAAGACTCATGATCCGGTCCTTGATAGTTTCGGAGAGCTAGCGGCCAAAACGGATGCTGGGCTCACAGAGCAATTCAACGGGGGCATGTTTGTCTTGGAGCCTTCAGACGAGAAGTTTCATCATCTGCGCCAGCTCTTGAAGAAGGATTTCGCAAGGAGCGGCAGCAACGGGGGGATTCAGCAGTTCCTGAACTATGCTTTTCCACCCTGCGACAAGGCCTCGATGGTAGGTTGTTGGGGCGGCAAGATGGAAGATACCTACAACAAGTTCACCAGGGACGTCAGCAAGGGAGACCTTGACTCGGAGAAATTCGCAGCTCGGTGAGCTTGGAATCACCAGGGGGAATGCCAAGACGTCTGAGACATGATAGTAACAACTTAGAAGTAATAACAGCATGGCGAACATCCCACAGGAATCGCAGCAACTTCCTTCGATGCATGTGGGTCGTGGCTTCGAAGTGTTATGGTGTGCCCGTTCTTCCGGTTCGGTCAAGTGTGGCTCTCCATGCCGGTGATGCTTCAAGTAGACATGAGTTCTCAGCAGACAACCCTAAGCCCTAAACCCACACAAAGACCCGAGGCTCCTCATACCCGAGTCCAAGCCTTCAGCCTAAACCCCAGTTGTGTGGGCTCTTCTTTCGGCTATGGGTGTCATGTGCAGCGCGTGAGTTGCGGCCACAACCTGGGTGTTTGGGTTGGATAAACAAGGAATTACATCACAATGTATGTCGCTATATTATGAATGCTATGTCCGTTTCCAGTGCCACAATGACCCAGTGCTATCACGATTACTATAAATGTCATTACTACTATCACCGCCACTAATTTCATTCGTATTGCTAGCAAATCAATAGTTCCCTAAATTTTTGGGACCTGAGCGGGACCCTACTTTAGAGAACGACCCAAATAAAGTGGCTTCAAGGCTCCTGAGGGTTCAGGCTAAGACTCAGCCAAGACGGCATTCTGCGACAGCAGTACTTTTCAGAACGGCCCTAACCCCTAATCCCTGAAACCAAAGCCCAAAGCCTCAGGAATTCTCGGCCCTAAATCCAAGAAGCCTAGGCCCTAAGGCCAAAATCCTGAAGCCTCAAGCCAAGAGTCCTAGACCGTAAACCCTAAGCCCTTTAACTGGATTGGCAGGCAGAAAAGCCAAAAAGAAAGAACAAACCTAGGCCCTATAGACCCCAACCCCTAAACCCTCAAGGCCCCTAAGCCCTAAACCCTAAACCCTGAACCCTAAACCCTAAACCCTAAACCTAAACCGGGGGAGACTCCACGAGTCGAGGCAAGCCTCCACTTCAGCGGTGACTGGGGAGGCTCCAGAAAGCCTTGGATGTCCGGCTGCTTAGCCCAATCGGACTCCTCCACGCACAAGGCCGGATCTCTCCAGAGCAGCTCGGCAGAGGGGAGAGAGCGTCGGCTGCAGAATTTTTTTGGGGGGTTTGGGTTTAGGGCTTGAGAGTTTTGGGGCTTGGATGTTTGAGGGTGTCGGTTGGGCCTATTCAAAGATTTTGGTTGACCACCCTGGAGAACGTGAACTTCCGCATCCCATAATCCCCCAAGTCCGAAACCGTGAGTTAGGTCCCAAACCCGAAACGCTAAATCAACAAAACTCCCCCAAAACCCTGCAGCCCCCGAAACTTTCGACCAACTCTTGAGGTAAGCTGCTGCAGATATGGATGGATGCCTTTCACCAGGTGCATGCGCCGGAAGGTCTTGAGGACCTGCTGCACACAGACTGCCCAGGCGAAGAGAGCTGACCCGCTCTCGGCAAAAGCGATTGAAGATGTACATGACCTCATATATGCAACTCTCTCTCTAAACATATTATAGGGGAAACAATATTTTTTCCCCTATAGTACATTACCTCATATATGCAACTCTCTCTCTCCCTCTGTGTCTCTCTCCCTGTTCTCTGTCTCCCTCTCCCTGTCCCTCTGTGTCTCTCTCTCTCTCTCTCTCGCGCGCTTTCGCCCTCTCTCTGCTCACTGTCTATGGTAGTGTGTGCAATTTTCATCATCCGAAATGTTTCCTAAGATATGAATGATGGCATAGCTACCGTAGCAACTTCGACAGGACCCAAGGACGGGGCACATCTCCGCCGCCAATCGGCCCTGCATGTTGATTGCAGTTCACGATGTAGTGTAAACCTCAATAGGGCAATAACGGCAGCGGCTCTGATACCCTAATGAAGCCCTAAGCCCTAAACCCTTAAAGCCCTAAGGCCTAAGCTCTAAGTGTCGATGGGCACGCGCTTGCCGCTTGCAGCCCGAAGCTCCGAAGCTCACCAGCCCAGAATATTTTAGGTTTAGGGTTTAGGGTTTAGGGTTTAGGGGTTTAGGGTTTAGGGTTTAGGGTTTACAAATTCCCGAGGGCCGTGAAAGCAGCGGCCCTACTCTTAACCCCGCGTCCCTAGGCACGAGATATCTCGGAAGAGAAGATAGGGCCCCAAGTGCACAAGGGCTCCCGAAACTCTAAGACTTGAGGGCTTCGGTTACCCTTTCCTTCAAGCCATGGCTGCACCAAGCAGAAGACTGTAAAGGTAGCTGGCAGATGCACATGCGATTGCAGCCGGGACTGTTCTGTCAACGATGGAGCCTGGACAAAGGAAGTCGATTGCTCTGACCAAGTTTCAGCAGGCGGGTAAGGCCACAATAGATAAGATCAAGAAGCAGAAGTCCGAATCGAAGGTGCCCAAACAACAGGGCTTCGATGTGGTGCAGATCGGAAGTCTTCTCTTTGCGGCTTGGATAGTGCTGTGGATAGTGGCAGCCTCCGTAATATCTGCCGTGTTCTTCGTGCGCTACATTGGCATTGTCGAGGACAATCAGGCCTGGTACCTGCACCACGGCGCAGCACGTTCTGCGGCGGCAGAGACCACTGCCGTGCTGCAAGCTGCCATTGAGGCGAAGGAAGCATTAATTGCCTCGATCAATTTCGGGCTCATCAAGACAAGCTACGACTACGCAGCAATTGAAAGCACCCTAGCACCAACACTTCTGCTACAGCCCTTCGTGCGCACCTTTGACATTACCTTCTCCGACAGAACTGCCGCGCTCCATATCCGGCATCAGCCGGGAGAGGGAGGACGGCAGCTGATTCTCCAATCAAACGCGGAAGACTGCTACCTGCTTGGAACACAGGACGCCAGCTGGCCAAACTTTCATGTCCATGTCCATGTGCACGACACGAAGAGCATCAATCTGACTGTCTGATGCGGTCAGGGCTGCGCAGACCTTGGGGTACAGCCTCAACGCTTTCCAGCCCGGTCCCAAGACACGGCACAACTTCTGGCTGCTAGTGTTCGGCACATTTCGGCACCCGGCAAGCCGTTCCAGTAAGAGATGTACCTGCTTTCGCCTGGTTCCGTGCGGACATTGCATAGACAAAGACACGGAAGCAGAAGCAAGCAGAGCATCAACCCCAAACCCTAAGCCCTAACCCCCCAAAGCATTGGTCCCAAGCAGTGCCTGTGCTGGCCAAGGCTTGGCACACAGACGCCATGTTCCTGAACATGAGTTTCGAAGGCCATGAAGTGGCGATTGAGGGCTTAGGAGCTCGAAGTGAAGCGGAGATATTCCTTGGGAGTTCCTTCAAGGGATCTATCGGTGTTCTGAAAAGTGCGCGATAAGGTGTACGGTATATGGTAACGGTCCTTTGTGGGCTCAGGTTTCGTGTGCATGTGACGCCGTTTCGAAAGCCCGCATCTTGGAACTACCGAGAGTAGAGCTTGATCTTCGTGGTAAGCACAACAGATTCAGCGGTGAAAAACCATGATATGTAATTAAAAAAAAGTAACTTGCATATATGTCTCCGACGAAAGCAAGAGGTAGAGTCTCGCTTAGATGGAGCTCTAGAGCACGGCAGTCTAATTACAGACATCCACACAGCAGCCAGCGCGCCCGCTCTGCCAACATGGCGGAGGATGCCGCGCAGAAAATCATTAATGCCTTTGTGGAGGCTAGACTGCAGACTGGCTCGCCATGGACTTTCTGCCAGTGTTTTGTTGATCGCAACCAATGCGCGTGTGCACCTAATTCCGATTGCCTCGAGTTCGATAGGAGGTTCACAATAGTACATGTTGCCTGGTCCTTTGGAGTCCAGTCCACCCTACACCGTGTAAAGCTCGAATCAAAAGCGAGAACATGTAAATGGCGACAACGGTGACCGGTACGACGACAAGGGCGGTGCCGACAGCGCAGAGGCTGCTGTTGTCTAAAAATAGTACGATATTATATCATACAATACAATACATCATATACATTATGTTGCACGATGCGTGAATGCGGTCGATTCCTGGTTGAACTGGTGATAGCAATCTAGTAGCGGCCTGAATACTTCACAGTACTAGTCTTACGGGCTCCTCAAGACGAAGGCAGCAACATATGCCCCAAGGGCCCCCAGATTGCCGCACACAACTCGGTGTCTTTAGGGACTTCAGGGTTCAGACCCTATATCCTAATTAAATCCTAAATCCTAGACCCTAAATCCTAAACCCTAAAACCCTAAATCCTGCCAAGGATGGCCTTGCAGCTGGGCGAACGCTTCCGCTGCTGCACCCTACCAGAACGGAGCCTTGCAGTGTGCAGACACTTGGAACGGCTTTGGGGTTCAGGGTTTAGGGGTTTAGGGATTAGGGGTTTAGGGTTTAGGGGTTTAGGGTTTAGGGGTTTAGGGTTCAGGGTTTAGGGTCTAGTAGGGCCTTGGATTGGGGTATAGGCCTATTAGGGTATGGGGTTTTAGAGTTTATTGTTTGCGGGTTTGACGGTAGGCCATACGGAGAAACTCTCACTTACTAACCCGTGCAATCAGGCTCAAAAGCAGGTGCATGTCAGATAGGCCATAACATGTGTAACCCCACCGAATCCTGAACCCAAGTCATGCGAAGGACCGGGTTTGTTTTGATTTACCATTGCGATAACCATAAACTATCTAGTACTGTGAGACTTACTCTTACTCAAGAGATTATACTGACTGGAACCTGCACCCATAAACCCTACGCCCTGAACCCCGAAACCCCTAAACCCTAAACCCTGAAACCCCTAAACCCCTAAACCCTGGCTCTTCCTAAGCTCCTGAGGATGGATCTCGCCAAGACTGCCTTGCCACTTGCATGGCATGGCTTTGCGCCAAACCCCTAAACCCTAAACCCTAAACCCCGAAAACCCGAAACCCCGAAACCCCTAAACCCTAAACCCTAGACCCAAACCCCATCAAACCTGGGGGTCGAATCTGCTGCGCCGTGGGGTTCCTTAGTACGGTGGGATAATGTAGCCCCAAAGCCACGTTCTAAGACGTAAGGCTCCGGTATTAGGGCGTGTAATCTAGGGGCCTAAGTAATTACGAATGCTGTGTTATAATTATAGTATAATATATGTATATATATATATATATACATATACACACACACACACCAAAACCCTATTCTAATTATTAAGGCCCCTACATTAGCGTTTTAGAGTTTGATCGGCTTTGGACAGTTGAAAAACTGGGACATGGGCAGCAGAGAGAGAGTTGCCGCAGTCACAGTTGGATGGTAATGTAGGGGCCTTCATCGTAGGGTTTTGGGGGTATGTTGTACTATATTTATAATAAGGAACCTCCAAAATAGGGTTTTGGGGGTGTATTGTACTATATATATATATATATGTATATATAATAAGGACACCCCCCCAAAAAAAAAATAGTATAGGTAATATTACCGCCCCTATATTAGGCTGCCTTCGCTCTCAGACCCGAGGGCGCAATTCATCGCTTTGCAGGTCTACTTAGGGGCCGAAATAATTACCAAATACTATATTGGGGGGGGGGGGGGTCCTTTTTATAAATATAGTTATAGTAAGATATACCCCAAAACCCTTCTCTAATTATTAAGGCCGCTATATTATGTGCGGCAGGCCTGTCTGTGCACTCAGGTCTATCCGTCCCCAATCTGGGCAAGCCCGCCGAGTTCGCTTGGAAACCATTTCTCAGATGCTCGGAGCACGTGAGGCATCGCAATGCTAGGCGCATGCTACCACGATGATGATGATCATGATGATGATGATGATGATGATGAAGATTACTGTTATCAGAGGTATGGCACTTTTTTGGTATGTCACTTGAACTCCAAGTTCGGCGACAGAGTCGAGGATCGAACCTTGACTACAAGTCTGCCTTGTTGTTTCGAAGGATTTCCGTCGGCGCGGAGAACGTGGAGGACTCTTGCCCAGATTCAACGCCTTGTTTACGAAACCGCAATCGCTGCAGGCATCGCCATCCATAGTCATCGTGTCATCAGCACCGTCATCAGCATCGACATCATCGTCGTCATGATCGTCGTCATCATCGTCGTCATCATCATCGCCATCATCGCCACCGTCATCCATCATCCGTCATCCTCATCATCATCAACGCCATCATCATCATCATCATCATCATCATCATCATCATCACCGTCACCATCTCCACCATGATCATCATCACCGCCATCATCACCATCATCATCATCAGCACCATCAGCAGCATCATCACCATCAGTAACAAAATTAAAAATTGTCATCAAAACCCTCAACATCATCGTCATCCAGACATCATCGCAACTATCTGGACGATAAGCACGACAAGATCAAGACGGTAGCCTGCGGTCAGAGCAACAACACAGCAGCAAGTTCCAGGTACGCATACTCGAAATCGAAGTATTTTACAACAGATGCAGAAATTGCAGGTGTCAGCTGACCAGGCTCCACCAAAACCATCACCAACCCCTGAGGAAGTCGGATTGCCCTTGGACGATTTCTGTGTCACCCTGAGACTGGATGACGACGCTTGACCCGCACAGGTTCGGGTCTGTGGGTACATGGGTACATTTGGGATTTGAACCTTCCATGCATAGTTCAGTATATACCGAAGAAGCAACGTTTTAGAAGGGCCGTCTGCGGCTGCGTGGATGCTTGCCTGTTTGCATGGCTAGGCTGTCGGTGCTGGGTTATGCTCCGTACAGTACGCCAACCGTACCCGCGACTGCAACGTCTGGTTTTGCTCTGCGGTGCTCTGGGTCGCTTTCGGCCGTCTTGCATTTCCGCCTGCGTCCCTGATCACCTAGTCGAGCAGTCACAAGCCAAGGAGCAAACACTGTATGCCTTCCAGTTTGAGGATGATGAGGTCCCTTGGCAAGTGAGCTGGATACAGGTGGTTTTGCTTACTTCGCCGTCTCCCGTCTTGCCGCAGGCTCACTGTCCAAGCAGTCGCAGACTCATCTTGGGAAGTTTGGAACACGACGTTGTCGGCTCGAGGCCTCCGATCATGTAAACATGAGAAAGACAACACGGCAGGCACAACATACGTACTAGACTGGGGCAAAATGTACACGGCACATGATGTAGTTGAGCGCAGCTGTGTTTAAGAGAAGTTTCACGCAGGTCAGGAAGGCCGGTGGCCGAATGGAGAGCTCAGCCCCATAGCCGCAAGCACCTAACAGACCAAGACTGTCAAGCATCCTAGCAATCCTACGGGCCCACGAACACGGAAAACCCACAATCCCCAAAACATACTACACATGTTCCTAAACCCTAAACCCTAAACCGTAGCTTTGCTTCTCGCCTTTCTTGAGGCTCGGGACACGTTTGCCCTTTGCCTCGGAATGTTTGTGGACCAGCGACGAGCTGAGGCTGAGGAGACTCGGGGCTTTAGGGCGGTTTTTCGGGGTGTTTAGGGTTTAGGGTTTAGGGGTTTAGGGTTTAGGGGGGTCCTCGACCCTGAACCCCTAAATGCCTGAGCAAGGGGCTTTGCGGCACCCAAGGAGGGGATGCTGGGGCGTCGCGTAGTGTGGGAACCTGAGTACTGAGGATTCAAGGGAGCTGGATGGTTCGGAACAGCAGCGGAGGGCAAGAGGGCATATGCAGTTTGGTGTATGCGTTAAGGCATTAGGGGTCCAGTTGAGTTTAGGGGCATTGCTCCTGAGTCTTGTGGAATTGGGCTTCGGCGGGGCTGGGGATCCTCAAACCGCTCAACAGCAACGGCAGCAGATAAGGAAGCAGCAGCAGCAGTAGTGACACCACCAACCACAATAGAAACGGCCTCAGAAGCAGCACCTGCTGCCACGGCAGAAGCAAGATCATTCATAGAGCGAGTTACAAGTGGAGCACAAGCCGCAGCAACAGAACCACCATCATGCAATTGTAAAGTGTCAGGAGGAGCAAGCTGCTGCCCCGATGCCTGCGCAGCACCCTCGGCTCTTTGCGTAGAGTCGACTGCCCTAAACCCTGAAGCTTCCACCCAAACGCTCAAACCCTGAACTCCAGGCCCTGAACCCCAAACCGAACCCAGCCCTAGGCTCGACGTGTGTCCTCGTGTGACCCCCCCGAGGCTCCTCCTTAGGCTCTCTGCAAACATAGCTTGGTCTGTGGGTGCAGTCGCTCTTTTACCTGATTCTGCTGGAGGGTTACGCTGGGGGCCGAGGAGCTCGATTACACGATTCGCCGCGAGGTCGTAGTGCCTTTCCTTGGCTTTGCTGAGTCCGTAGCCGACATGGCAGTTCCTGGGGTTCGCATACCCGTGCCTCAGACGATGCCAGGGGTTCCGGACTTCTTTGATCCTGATTTGGAGGTTCGGGCAGCAGAGGGTCCGACTGCGAAAAGTCATGTGGACGTGCGACCTGACAGTCCCGCTAAGCGTGCCAAGAATGCCGGAGATCATGATGCAGGGGGTGAACATGTGACCATGGGGGCTCTGAGAGCTCTTCTTTCCGAGCAATCGCTTGGTCTGCTTCAGGCACAACAAAACCAGATGTCGGCTACTTTGCAAGCTTTCGAGGAACGGCAGAATGGTCGGCTAGACAAGTTGGAGCATACGGTGCAGGCGCAGGGGTCCAAATACTCTGCTCTGGAAGATCAAGTCAAGTCGCTCTCGGATAGGCTTATGCAAGTGGAGCAGAGGCCTCAAGGGTTTTCGGATGCCTCTACGGGACCAAATCGGCGCCTTACGCTGGTGTTCGGAGGGTGGGAGCAAGACACTCGACGTGCTCTGCTGTTGGAGCAGCTGCGCCAGGCGCTGGCTGCGCTGGGGCTTTCTCAGCTCTTGGATGCTGAACCATTCTGCACGGGGGCACGCAGGTCAGTCGCCTTATGTCCTTTCCGGGTCCGACAGGGAGAGGAGTCCAATGGGCCTAGAGAGCGGATGCTTCAGATCATACAAGTGGTCAACTCCAGCAAAGTGACTTTGGAGGGGGCGCCACGGCCGTTGTGGGCGACCTTCAGCAAAACACCAGCCGAGAGAGGAAGAGCATCCCTTGCTACCATTGTTCGTAAAGTGGTCCAGAGGTGCTATCCGTCTCGATTGGGAGACGTCGAGGTGGAGTATCACACGGGCAGGGCGTGGATCAGGGACGATCAGCTCTCGGGGATGGGCACACCTCCGGCAGAACTCAAGCAGGCTAAGGTGATTCCGACTCGTGCAGGTGATGGATGGTTGGATGAGAAGACTTTGGCCAGGTGGGTTGAGACGTCCTTGGAACAAGTGCAGGGCATAGTGTCGGAGCACAAGTTCTGACTATCCAGGGGTTCGCAAGCTGTGAGCGTCGACGAAGGGGTTCAATCCTCTTCTTTTGCTGCTGATTGCTCGGGCTCTGCAAGTGGGCAGTGTTCTCGGGAGGCCAAGCCTTCTTCAAGGGAGCTTTCTATGCTGGGCTGGAACATCGGTGGTGCTGATCTCCTTGCTTTGCCAAAGGCAGTGCAGGACTCCTTGAGGCGGCCCCTCGGAAAAGATGAGTTAGTATTGCTGCAGGAAGTTCCGAGGGAGAGCGAGGGTTGGTGTCATCAAATGGCAGCAGGAAGAAGGGTTGTGTCGCATCGGGCTTCGGATCAATGGCGTGGAACTGGCTTGTGGTATGATGCAGGGGCATGGTGTCTTCTGCGCAAGGTCTCCTCATGTCGTGGTACGTGGTTTAAGCTTCGGCATTTGGAGTTTCGCATGGAGGTATGGGTCGGCACGGCGCACTTTACTCCGGGGACACCTGTGGCGCAGTATGAGGTGGAAGTGCACGATCATTTTTCTAGACTACCTCGTGATGCCTTGCAAGTGGTTTTCCAAGGGGACGTGAACACAGGGTTTTCGTGGGCATTGGAAGGGGCCGAGGTCTCCGCGGTAGCCAAGGAGGGCAAGGGCAATGTCCTTCACAAGGTAATGATGGAGGAGGGGTTTGCCATTGGTGCACCAGGACGGGATCAAGTGCATGTCCCCACCAGCCGCCCGAGGCAAGCAGGCAAAAGTGGTCAGTGCATTGACATCATGGCCTATCGTGGAATGTGTTTTCGATCGTGGGGGATGGTGGTGGACTCCTACCTCAGTATCGGCACTGATCATGAACTATGTCGGGCTGTTTTCGCAGAGAAGACACACAGAAGTTTTCCCCGTCACAACACTCGTCCTAGGGTATGGGTAGGAGGGATCTCTGTCGTGGAGAACATGAATCAGGAGACCATTGAACAGCTGGCCCAGCAATGCACGAGACCAGCACCAGGGTTGGGGTACAAGGATCCAGTTGCTGTCAAACAGGCCTTCAAGGAAGCGAAGCTTTCGGGGACATCGGTGAAATGGAAGATGGCGCTCAAACTTCGCAAGGAGGCAAGGTTGCACTGGGAACATGCTCGCCTCGTGCGGGCCAGCGAAGGAGAATGGCACTCATTCAGGGCTCTTAAACCACGTCGACAGGAAGGGTGGGATGTTGGTTTCGCGGAGGCACAGGACGAGGATCCTCATCAAACAGTTCATGAGCATCTCCAGGGGGTCTATGCAGGGAATGACCTTCCTCCCCCGCCGGTGTGGAAAGGTGATGTATGTGCCTTCACACTGGAAGAGCTTCGCTTGGGACTGACACAGCTCAAAAGGGGTATGGCGGTCGGTGCGGATCTCACCTCGACTGAGCTTTTGCAAGGGCTTGTTCAGGTACCAGGCGGTGAGACCCACCTCCTGGAATGGTACAACAGGATTCTGGCTACGCAATCGATCCCTAGTCGTTGGAATGAGCCAGTCCTTGTGATGCTCCCCAAGATGACGATCCCGAAACGCGCACGTGACCTTCGCCCAATCGCCATGGGCAGCGCTGTGTCTAAACTTTTCAGTCGCATGCTGTTGAATCGGGCCCTCTCGAAGATCGTGCCACACACGTACGCTCAATGTTCTGGTCCGGGCCGACAAACTTCGGATTATTTATTTAGCATCATTCGGTTGTTTGAGTTGACGAGGGAATGGGGAAACCCATTGGTGGTTTTCAAGCTTGACTCGGAAAAGGCCTTCGACAGCCTTGACCGTCAGATGCTCATGATAAAGCTGGAGGAGAAGCTTGGTCAAGGACCTGAGCTCAACTGTTGGCATGGGCTACTCCGGGGCACAACAGGGTTACTTCAGACGCCGTGGGGCTCTTCGAAGGTGGAAATGCGGCGTGGGATTAAGCAGGGTGGTATAGAATCCCCGTTGTTCTTTGCGCATATTGCTGAACTGGTGCTGACTGACACGGTCTCTATGCACGGTTGGCGCAATATGACTCCACTTTACCCGGACTTACCGCCGGAGGAGATGCTCTATATGGATGATGGCATGCTGTGGAGTGGCTTTCTCTCAGTGGTTCAAGCACGCGCACAAACGCTCTCGGTGGAGTTTGCTAAATATGGCCTAAGGATGAACCCTCAGAAATGCCAGCTCTACGCGTCCCCGCATGTTACGGGCAAGCACGAAATTGTGCTGAACGGGGTCAGGGTTCAGGCATCGCCTACGTTGGAGGTGATGGGCCTGTCGCTTCGCGTGGGTATGTCCATCTACGAGGTTGTGTCCCCAGCAGTTTCCAGGGCCAGGGCAAAATTTTGGGAGCTCAAGCATCTCTTCAGGGCCAAGGGGCACATGAAGAGCAGAGCCAGAGTCATGCAGAGGGTTGTGGGAGCGACTGCTCTTTGGTATGTCTGTGCGGTTCCTCCGGACAAAGCTGCGATGACTGCTCTGAATGCAACGCAACTCCAACTAATGGTGTGGCTTCTCCGTTTCAGCAAGGCGTCTACGGAGAGCTGGGGGGAGTTCAGGCAGAGGGCTTTCCGTGGGGCCAGGTCTGCCCTGCATTCGGCTGGTCTGGAACGCTGGTCTACTCTTTGGCTACGGCGCTACTGGCGGTATGCGGGGCACCGTGTTCGCTCGGTCCTCTCACCCTTCCCACCCATCAGCTGTGACTTTGAGTTCTTTCGCACCTTGCCGTGGTGGACTCACCAGCAAACTCTCAAGCAAGGGGGTCTTCGACATAAGGGTCATCATTATGCTCGGCTCACGCTTTTGGAGCAGCACCTCGACTCGGTTGCGGGGGCACCCTGGCGTAATCTTGCTCATGATCGCTGTGCTTGGAGGGGCAGAGAGGACGCGTGGGTCGCGCTTATGGATGTGCCGTGGAGCTCGGGGCGGCAACTTTCGGTCGGGGACCTGTAGCATCGGGTCGTCTGAGTCAGCCTGTGAAATTTGTAACATTTAGTTTTCACGTCGATAATTCGCTACTGTGAAGCCGTTTTTTCCCTCCCCTAACCTGTAAGGTGAGAGAGTGAGGGAGTATGGTATGTGGTAGTGCAGTGTACAGCGAGTGCCTCTGTTGACTTGGTCTGCAGTGTGAAGGTGCATCCGTGCCTGATTTTAGCGATCGAGTTCCCCAGGGGTTTACTCTCGCCTACATATGCCTCTTTGGAGGATCATGGCTCGCCATGTCTTCTGGGCTGCCGCCTATGCCTTGATGGCGACGCTGCTGTGGGCCGCTCCTAAGGACGGACCTTCTCAGCTGGCAGCTCCGGCTTCCATACCTCGGTCTTCGCTGTGGGCCTCCTCTGTGACGTCTACAACAGCTGAGGACTCGATGACTTCAAATTCGCAAGCCTCAACGAACGCTGCCCTTGCAGCGTCTTCTACGTTTTTGGAATCAAGCTCAGAAACCACTCCTGGGGCGGCCTCGGTTGCCTTGGGAGATAACCAATCTGCTCCTCCTGCTGCACTTGAAGATGAGGATCCTTCTCCTCCTGCAGGCGGGGCCGATTCTGCTGTATGTCTACCAGGTGTGCGGATCGAGTATCCCGACGCTCCCCTCAACGACATGATTCTGCGCCCGGTGGATGATAACCTCTTTGAGAATGAACCAGTAAGCTGTGACCTGCCTGAACGGGCTGAATGCCCCCACCTCGTCCCCGCTAGTGGGAATGCCACGGCCGGGGCCGCCAGCTCTTCTGCCCGTCCCAATGTGCAGATGGACAGCAGCTCCCAGACTGTTGCCCCGGACTGTGCATGGATCACCTCGGCTGTGGCACAACTTCGGCAGCTTCGACTACAAGGGCAAGGGGGAGACTTAGTGTGGCTCTGTGTTCTGCGAAGGGTGCAATTCCGTGATGATCGGGGATATTTTCAATGGTTCAGGACTTTTGCGCGGGGTCTTCGCCGAGAGTTTGGTCGGGAGCTGCATCACGGGTCATGTACGCGATCGGCTACCAGAGCGGAGGTGAGTTGGGCTTCGAGGGTGGAGTATGCCGCCTTTCAGGACTATGTGGAGATTGGGGAGTCGATCTTCCCCACGACCTGGAGCCCGATAACGACCTTGCCATCTGATGTGTGGATACCTCGGCCTGCGGAGGCAGGCCAGCCGTCTTCCATCCCGCATGGCTTGTTCCGCCCTGTTCAAGTGGCTGTGGTTGAAGGGGTAGATGGGAACCAGGAATTGCCGCAGCCGAGCGTGACTGCGGCGTGCTCGGGTACCTCCGTTACTGCGTCTGAAGTGGAAGGGGCAATGGAGGAGACGGATGAGATAGGGCTGCTGGAGTTCGCCGTGCCCGCGTGGATGATGGTAGTGGTGCCTGGTGCAAAGGGCTTCCATGAGGCATGGACGCCGGATACTGTGCCACCTTGGTTTGAGGATGTGGTTGAGAGGCTTCAGCTGGCTTTAGATCGAGGATTTGAATGTCGGCCTCTTCTCAACATGGTACAGGACTGCATCCATGACATTGCGGATGACAGGTTTGCAATGGAGTGTGAGCCTCAGTTCAACCTCCTCTTGCGTCGCTTGCTCGAGTACTCACCGATTCTCGACGACCCCGTCATCCAGGGCATGGGGGAGCCTGGTTTGGACGAACTTGAGGAGCTGGTGGAGTGGTCAGTGGGTCGGGTACGGCATCACTGGCTGTGGTCGGTCTGTCCCGTTGCTATGCGCAATCGGATTTATGAGGTTGCCATGCGCAACCTTGGGTACACAGTGACAATGCCGCACAGGGGGCTCGAAGAAGAAGACAGAGAACGGCGACAGCTGTCAAGGTCTAGAACACCTCAGCGTCAACGTGGTGGTGGAATCGGACGGGCAATGCCAGCGAACGTGGGCACGCCCATTGAGGGCGTTGTGCCCGGGCCAGCACATGAACCCCGAGAAGAAGGTGATGAAACCGCCCTGTTCCAGGACGCGCCCCGCATGAGATGGCCGGACCTTATTGAGCAACTTGGCCGATGGTTTGAGGAAGGGCGGGCAGTGGGCATGGCTGTTTGTATGGCACGTCGCTTGGCTAGAGGTCGGGATGACAGGTCTTATCGAGAGTGGGTGGAGGGGCCGTTGGCTACTATCGGTGCTGGGTATCCCAACAGCGAAGGTGAGGAACTTTCGGAGACGCCACGATGTTTCTTTGAGTGGGCCAGGGCGGTTGAGGGTCACTTGTATGAGGGCTACCAGCATGATCGAGACATTCGGATTGACATTCCTGTGCCTTCAGCAGGGACCGGTGCTGCAGATGCGGTCAGTCTGATGGAGAACAGGTGGCGACATGGCCGTCGCCGTGTCCGCGACTCCCGATCCCCTCGCCGTCAACCTCGTCGATCTGAACCTGTTCGCACACGCGGAGGTGATGTACGAGATGGGCGAGGAGATGGCCGAGGCCGTTCGGATAGGCTTTCCTGTGCCACTCCCTACAGAAGTGAAGCCATGACCCGCGGCAGTGGCTCCGCGGGGGTTGCTGCAGGGACTGGTCGTGCCAGTGAGTATGTGGAGGTGGAGGTGGCACCCAATGACACGGAGCGAGCATCGGGGAGTACGGATCCAGCACCGACGGCAGTGCGGCTGAGGCCCAATCAGCTTGATGTAACTCAGCCCATGACACTCGCTCAGGCGGTGACGCTCTGGAAATACCTGCTCTTTGACAGGGGAGCTTTCCAGGGACCGCGTGAGGGTGAAGGACGTATACCTCTGTCCTTCCTGCCGAGGCCCATGTTGCGAGAGGTCTCCGCCACACATGAAGCTATGCCACCCACCAATCGGGCAATCTCTACTTTGGCGCTGGTTCATCTACTTCGATATTTGATGGCAGAGCTGAGCCAAACACTCGATGTCGCAGACGCGGTGGCAAGAACGAGGGAGGGCACGGCGGACGCTGTGGACCTTGAGGAGGATGATGAGCCGGCGCTCATGCAAACCTTCTTTGCGACCGGCGGAGTGGACTCGATGGCGCAGCGGTGGGCGAGGGCAATGGTGCGTCTTCAGAAGGAGCTCTCAGGGTTCATGCCAGCAAAGCGCGGGCGGATGCTTCTCCGGCTCCGCTCTGGGCTCCCGGCAATGGGATCCTCACAAACCCCGTCGTCGTGGCAAGAACAATTTCAGGCTCTCTTGCTGGTCATGGGGGAGGATATCAGTGTGGGCAGCAGTTGCGAAGATGTTGCTGGGGATGCAGGTTGGCTTGCCAGCTGGACGAAGGAGCTTGCGGCATTCCTGCCTGGCTACAGCATGACGCAGACTGCCACAGTGCTTGTTGACTCCTTGGATTCCAAGCAGCTGACCAAGGAAGCGGAAGAAGAGGCTCGGGACATGGAACAGCTGCTGCGTGATGAAGAAGAAGAACGCCAGTGGAAGCGGGACAAGGCGACTCAGGAGGAGGAAGAGATGCAGAAGTTTGAGGAGCAGGAGCAGTTGTTCTTGCGAGGAGAGGCAGCGGCGTACCAGGCCTGGGAGGACGAGCAGATGAAGGACAGTGCATGCGCTGTGGCGAGATCTGCTAAGCGTCGCTGCCTGGTTGCCCTTCAGGCTTCTGTGGGAACCTCGCAAGGGGCGTTAGGCCATAGGACGTCTCGCATGCTAGAGATGGAGCTTCCCCTGAATGGCACGCCACTGGTTCTGACGATGGTCGCCAACATGGAGGACGCCCCGAGTGAAGTTCCCACTGTTCGGGTGCAGCAGACTCAGCAGGGTGGGACTGGTGGGGCAGCGTCGGCTGGTGACTTAGCCATGAGAGGCGATCGGCCCATTGGTGTGGGCGCAGCGGTTGGAGACTTTGAGGCCTATGCCAGGCTGTATGCGCAATGGAGGTCGGGGGCCACTTCGCTTTTGGAGGTTGCTTCCGAATATGGGCAAGAGACGGTGGAGCTACTGGAGGCCCAGTATGCGCTGGAGATGGAAATTGACAAGCCGGACCCCTTGCTGTCCTCCTTGGAGATCGGTGCCGCAGAGAGTGGGCGGACTGCACAGCAAAGTGACTCAGTCCCGGCAGTGGTTCCTGGTTTAGGCTGTCCAGGACGGCCCCGTTTGGGTTTTGGCTTCTTTGAGAACATCTACGAGCAATGGCGTTGTCGAGTCAAGACGGATGGGGAGGTTGTTTGCCATTATGGACACAGGTGGCTGAAGCTCTTTCGGCAATGGCGGACGTGGGGGCTCAGTGGGATCTGGTGCTATCTGTCCGACCTCCTGGATATGGAGATGAACCCGGACCCACTCTCAGCTCGACCGCGCATCGATGATGGTGATCTTCTCCCACGAGTCTACCTGGTTCCGGTGGAAGCGCTCTGGGAAATGTTTGTCCGATGGCAGTCCGGAGAAGTGACGGACACGGTCAGGGAGCTCCTTGGCACAGAATGGCTTCGGATCTTTGAGGTTATGGCTACTGAAGGGATTGGCGTGGCCAAGCCGATGATGGAGCACCTTGTTAATTGGCAAGCTGTCGGGGACATGCCCATGGAGGGTTTGCGGGTTCTGGGCTTGAATGTGGATGTCAATGGTCTGCAGATGGAGGAGACCGTTCTACCTCATGGACACGCACCACAGCTACCTGGAGGTCATGCTCACTTGGATGGGTTTTCGGCGGTTGTTGCCGTTGATGGTGATGAATCGGAGATGCTGGGAACAGGCCAAGAAGAAGAGGGTGATCCACAAGTGGGGACGGGCAATGGTCTATGAGGGGCAGGGTCAGCACAGCTATGTCACCGGCAAGGGTTTCTGAGGGCAAAAGGTTTCTGAAGGCTCTTATGATGCTAGACAAACAAGCCTTCCGCGATGCGGATTCCAACTGGTGGATGCTCTGGCAGGTGGA
>CAJNDV010024725.1:0-19164 GCA_905221635.1 Symbiodinium sp. CCMP2456
CGCTGTCCACCGCGCCGCCATGCCTGCGCACCAGACCACAACGCCCAAGAAGGCGAGGAGGCCTGTTCTTTCCATGACTTCGAACCTCGACCCATATGGAGGAGGCGAGCCCGCAGTGCCGGATTGGTAGCGTGATGTGCCACCAAAAGAGATCTCTGCAGCTTACTTGGCCGCCGACCAGTTTGAAGGGCCCTTCGACCCAAAGAGCGCTGGCGTCGCTGCTTTCGGTGCCACGACGGCGATGGCGGTATCGCGAACAGTGGTCGTTGCCACGTTCTGGGGCCGTTTCTTCCCGCTGGCTACGGGCAATTCGGGCCCTATATATATATATATACATACATATACACACACACACACACCTCAGCAACCTCCTCCAATTTTTCAGATCCGTTCACCGGCTTGATGTAGATTTCAGGTGTTGGGCCTAGGGCTCGAGTTCATTGGTGCATGGGTCGCAGGGTACCTACTTGGAGATTTCAGTGTATTTAGCAACTAGGCTTTAAGTATAGGGTTTAGGTAGCGTAAACCAGTGAAGGTATATAGTACAATGTAGTCAACGTTGATGATTTACACTTGTAGTTTAATTCTGGCACGCCCTGTGTCTAAAGGAGGTATGGGGCAGGTCGCCAGCAACATTTGCGGTGGCGACGGCCGCCCCGCCTCTTGGCTGTTCATAAGTTATATTCGCAAACTAGCGGTACAGTATCAGCCCGATCGCAACCTTCAATGCTTGATCCCAACAGCTTCGATAGATCTCCACAAACTCAGCCAATTTGCCAGAATCCGAGGTCATCAAGAATGACGTGACGTTATCTGTAAAGACAGTTCCTACCGAGCCCATTGCTGGGCAGGCCCGGGCCAATGAGGGGTTTGCAGATTCTCTGAATCACGAGGGATTAAGGGATGATCGCACAGAGCCACTTGAAAGCCTAAACCTCGGACAACGGACTCCTCCATCAAATGCAGTTTGACTTCAAGCCGTTGCGGACTCCTTTATGTCTGCTACGCATAAGGGCAGGCTGCATCAATGGGGCGAGATAGCCGGCATGGAAGTAACTCAGCGACTTTTACTGGCTACATCATGTACAAAGGCAAACAGGATGTGACGATAATGAGTCTGATCATGCTAGACGCAGCATAATCACAGAAGTGCAAATACGTCCTCTGTTGCTACCCATGGCAGCGGAAGGTCAACAAACTAGTCGCAACGGTAATGATAGGAGGTCTTGGCGGTGCATCGTCGACTTGATCGAGACAAGCTTTCAACAATTGCGCAGTGTATCATAAGGTTAGTTCTCGCTGTTTGTGCCACATCTAGCAGCCAGGCACCTGGAACCAGTGGCTTGCGGAAGAAGACGAAGGTCTTCATGGAGGGCAACTACCTCGCCAACTATGTGCAAAGTGCTCCTTGACTGGGCGCTCTTTCAATCAAACTTAGGTTTTTCTTGTGCAAGAGGGTCTC
Organism: Symbiodinium sp. CCMP2456; assembly: GCA_905221635.1. Taxonomy (NCBI): domain Eukaryota; class Dinophyceae; order Suessiales; family Symbiodiniaceae; genus Symbiodinium; species Symbiodinium sp. CCMP2456. The sequence continues at coordinate 1,463 of CAJNDV010024725.1, forward strand.
CTTACTAAGGCAGGGTATTCGGAAAAAGGATGCCCTCGCGGGCATCGAGATCCCGAAGCAATATTCTCAGAAGTCCCGAACTGCTGGAGTAGAACCACTTTCGAAAAGCCACAGAGGCCCAGGAGGATGAGCCAGAAGACTCATAAGCTGCAGTGGGATCTCCCCTGCCCACGCCCACAAAGGGCTCTTAGAAGGGTCATGAAGGGTTTCGTAAGGGGAAAACGTGACGGTTACTAGTAGGGTTTTCGGAAACCGTCATGTTTCGGAAGAGCCGTTGACGGGGTTTAGGTTGTGCCGGAGTCTCCTGCAACCCGAAAATCGAAACCCCGAATGAGTTTCGAGCTCATAGGGTTTCGGGAACCGGGCTTAGTCTTTTAACCCATGCAGTCCATCCAACCGTCCATGCATCCGTCTATGTATTCTCCTTCCCGCCACACACATACAGAGCCAGGGACATGGCTAGGCTGTAGGATCTAGGCCTAGCCTTAGGGGTGAAAAGCCGCATTTAGACTTTGAAAAGCTACGACCCCTGTTCAGATCTTTAACACCCTCTGAACCAAAAGCTCTAAACCCTAAGCCCCCAAGCCCCTATACCCTAAATCCCCCTGCTCAGGTTTTCAACACCCTCATTGAGGAGAATGTGCCAGTGCAAGGAGGGACCTTGGTGGTCTCCGGAGATGGGCGCTACTGGAACCCCGAAGCTATTCAGATCATCATCAAGATGCTTGCATGAGGATTATGGGCTTGGGGAGATTCCGAGGCTTATGGGGGTTAAGGATTATATCGCGGTTTAGGGTCTTCTAGTAGTTTGAGGGTTCGTCGAAGCTGCTGCGCAACAAAAAAGGATTTGTTGGGTTACTGGGAGAGTGTTGGGTAGTATTTCTGACATGAGGGGAACTCTTCTATCAGGCTGCTCCTTAAGCGAGAGAGATAGGTGCGGTCTCAAGGTTTGCATGGACTGCTGTTTTTGGCAAGGCAGAAGCATCGCCCAACAGATCGAAGTTGAAGCACAGAGGTCACAAAAAGATCGCCTCATCAGACAACTCAACAGTTCAAGCCTTCCCTTGTAGGCTTCGGAAGTAGAATTTAACATCCTGAGCCTCCACCCAAATCACAAGCCGAATATGCATGTTCTCCTCCATTTGCCCATTTGAGGATCGCCTTTGCGAACGGCGTCGGCCGCATTTGGTGCCCGAGCCGTCACAAGCAGTTTCCTCACTATTCTCTGTGAAGCCCTCACCCAAGAAGGGCTTCTCCGGGAAAGGCTACGTAATAACTGCAAGAATGCCAAGTAGCAACTATAACCCTAAACCCCCAAACCCTATAAACCCTAAACCACATCACTATAACCCTAAACCCCCAAACCCTATAAACCCTAAACCACATATGTTCGTCAGAGCCATAACCTAAACAATCCTCCTCAAGCTCGGGACTCCCGGCCGGCTCAGGCCCCAAATCACCCGTAACAGGGAGTAGCATAGTACTGTTGATGGACAATTCTGCATGACCCAAATATAGTATAGTACCATAAATCCCATAGTTTAGGTATATAAGGTCATGCAGGATTTTGTCCATCAACAGTATGGTCAGGGTTCCGGCAACTATGTATGCCTATGGATGGGGAGGCTCAGGAACTTGTAGCCAATGGCATAATGGGTAATAACGGGTAGTAGTAGTAGTCGTTGAGAACTCTCAAGATGTCCCCGTCAATCACCCATGAAAAATCACACCTCTTTGCCATTTTCAGGTGCGGTACCGACGGTATGCTCTCCACGCCTGCGACTTCCGCAGTGTCTTGCATGGAGATCAGGAACCGGACACAGGGACTTTCCCATCGGCCCCACGTAGTTCCTTTTTGGGATTACCTAATAGGATCCTAAGTACGAACCACAAAAAGGAACGACTACATGAGCCAGAAGTCGGTGCTTTGAGAAGTGGATATAGGGAGGTGTCAATCCTGGTGCTTGCTAGTCTTCTACCACTAGTTTGATTATGATGGAATCTGTTGCTCACTCTGACGACTCATGTTTAGAGAGCCGCATTCGTCTCAGCCGCTGTCTCCTATCTCTATTGCGCGCAAGTCGCAAAAAAGCGTGTGGATGGCATTGCTGCGCAGATTGACATCGACTGCTGAGTTCTTGGACACATGCAGGCAGTTAGTATCAAAGCGTTAAACTGAACATCACTGATTCATCTCAGTCTCGTGGAAACCAAAGCACCCCAGAATGATGAAGGGACACCCCTACCAGACTGGCGACCCGACAGGCCCCGCTGCAGTCCCGCCTGCACCCAGAATCCCCAGCTTAATATAGGGGCCTTTATAATTGCCTATATTATTTTGGGGGCTCATTATTCAATTATAGTTTAATATACCCCAACACCGTATTCTTATTCTTAAGGCCCCTATATTACCAAGTACTCGCAACTCAGAAGCTCCGACAGATTGAGTCGGAACGAATCGTAACTTCATGAGTGCTTTGGTGCTGCAGGTCCTAATTACTGTACACAGGGAATCCTCGAGAAGAAGACGACTATCCTTCGGGTGTTGGGCTCGTGTAAAGTCCAATAAGAAAGACGTACTCAGGCAGGCAGATGCAAATGCGCGATACACCAGCTTTCAGTGGCACCCCAGACCTTCCAATATCCCTTCATTGAGGAATGACTCATTCTGATTGGGGATCATACTATAACTTTGAGGAACAGTTCCATAGTTCAGATATCGAAAGGTCTGGGATACGAAACTCAGGTGATCCGAGGGCGCGGCTACGGCTTTGAGCCGTTTGGTGGGTTTATCTGCTCGGCCAGCCACAACCCAGGTGTGGGATTCGTGTCTTCGCGTAGGGTTTGGCATTCAGAGGTGGGAGTCTTCTAGGTTTTGGAGTTTAGGGGATTGACTGTTCAGCTTAACACCTGGGAGTTTAGGTGCTTAGGTTCTACAGCCTTGCGTAAAGTCTGTGGCAGGTGCAGCTTGTGGGAGTTTTGTGAGAAGGGCGGGAGTGAGACGAGCTGATCCAGGAATGAGGGTGTACTTAGACCTTGGTATGGAGCTTCGTTCCCCTCTTATTGGCGGGCCCGAACCATCGAACAGAAAGAACACTAGAAATTAGGATCCAGCTCTTTGTCTTCAGCGGGCAGCTATAGGACTGATAATAATACGGCTTTGACTTGGACCTGAAAAGAGGTCTGCTGTGGACTTATATAGTGTTGAGGTGTCAGCCTGGCGGAATGGTGGGTTTGTTGTGGTCATTGAAGTTTACACTGCAGAGGCCTCGATTTTGGGGAGTGTTTTCCTTCAGGATCTCCACAGCACTAGCATTCTATAGCCAGTAACATGTGCAGCGAAAAGCGATCCCAACTCTCTTGTCGCCTTTGTTGGTCACTTCGGATGTGGGGGTTGTGGCGGCATTCGCATGGTGTAGGGCCATGGCTCCCTGCGAGGTGGCCTGAACAATGATTTTGGCATCAAGTACAACTGCGAGAACGGTGGACCAGCCCCAGAGAAGCTCACAAACAAGATGTTGGAGTGGACTGGGAAGAGCCTCGGAAGCTTAGTCCACTGTATCCATTAAGTGGGTATTCAGCAAACTATCGTTCAATGAGTATTCTGTGTATACGAGAGGCTGCTTGGGCGTTCTAGGTAGAGCTTGTAGAATCTAGGGCTCAGAAATAATCTTCGATTGGTGGTGTCGATGCAGCTCAGCAACAGGTGCACAAGTCCGATAATATTGATATGCCAAGAACACGGGGGGACTGTGGCTGTAGAGCCACCGCTGCACATGTGCAGCTCCCCTTCTACTTATGTTGCCCCAGCCTATACTCGTGCAGACATCGCCCGGTGCTTTTGAGGATCAAAGAGTACAAGAGCGTGGACGGCCTTCCCACGCTCGACTTGCACCTTGTCTGAGCAGAGAGTGGTGTGGGGTATGAGCTCTACCAAGCTGTAAGCCTACTTGTCACAAGAGTCAGCGAAACACAACCGACAGGATCATGGTTCGAGGGCCTAAGTTTACTCTCGAAAGTGAGACTGTCAGGACGAAGCCCGCAATCTACAAGCTTGCGGACAAGGTGGTGGAGGTCTTTGACTGCGTCGAGGCGCTGACATCTTGGATGCTCCGTGTAGCCTTCCCTTCCTTGATGCAGACCTGTTCCCATACCGACGGCTTGCGGAGGTAGGTCCCAACCCCTCTGAACTCTGAACCCTCGAACATTACAGCACATCCCGAACCCTAATTTTTGCCTGAGAGCTGTAAGGCTGTCGGTTCGGAGCCGATGTCTTGGGCGGTCCAAGCCTGCAGGTGATGATACCAAAAAATCCATGAACCCAAAGGGTCCAAGTACCAATAGAGTAGGCTCTTGGTAGAATTTTGGGGCCGCAGAGGATGCCTTAAAGGGCCTTAATACGTATGTACGAATTATACTTTTACATTGAGGGTTCCCAACAAATTGGGGACACAAATATAGAACCCCAAATAGTAGGATCCTTGTTATTATTTGGACCCCAAAATGCGGTACCCCTAATTTGCGGAAACTCCTACAATTAAGGACCGACCCTTGCGGGAGCCTTGTTTTCTGCGCCACACGCCCTAAGGCTCCACGTACCCATATAGTACATACTCAGGCCTTAAAGTACCCTATATAGGGACCCCTTTAAGGCCTAAGTATCTACTATAAAGGTACATGGAGCCTTTGGGACGGTGGCCAGGACCACCTGAAGCTCCTGAAGCAGTGCTTCGACTTCGCATCCATCAAGCGGCGGCTCGGCGGTGTTGGGTTTCAGAGACACCTTAATTCTTAAACCCTAAGTAAGCCGCGTTTTTTAGTTTTTCCTTATAATTATAAACCCAAATTAAGCCGTGATTATATAGGGCTTGTAATCGGTTTGAAGCAAGGGCGCTTGAAGGAAACCTTGGAGCCCCAATCTCTCACCTCCCCAACAGAAGAAGACCCCTAGAGCCGCAAAGGCCCAAGCCCTAAAAGATTGTAAAGGTCCAGGATGTTTCCAGGCTTCCCTAAACCCTAAACCCTAAACTCCTAAATTCCTAAACTCTAAACCTAAAGCCCTAAACTCTAAACCCCGAAACCCCGAAACTCTTAACCCTAAGCCCCGCAACCCTTAAACTCTAAACCCTAAGCCCCGAAACCCCTAAACTCTAAACCCTAAAGGATCCCTGAGTGCTAGGGGCTGAAGGGCTGGAAGGCTCAGTTGAAGCATTGGGGCTTCAAGATGGTTGCGCTTAGGCTGTAGTCTCCATTGTAGTTCCTTTTCGGGGATACCATATAGAGTCCTTAAAATATATAACTGGTTAAACCAAAAAAGGGAACTACAATGGAGACTAAAGGTAGGGTGGCTTTGGGATATGAAGGCGGCCAGACGGGTATGGGAATAGATGCGTGACAGACCGGAAGACTCGCGAGTTTTGTTTGGTACGAACGAACCCTTTACTTGATGCCCTGGCCCTGGCTGCCTGGGTCGCTTCCCATGTACCTGGGCAGGAGAGAAGCAGAGAGCCGTCAATTCAGAACTGAAGCCAAGAGAAGAGCGATGCGCCTCACTAGAGTGGACCTTTGCGTCTCTGATGCACATCAAAGCCCCCCCTAGAAGCCGAACCGAGCTTCCTCTCGCAAACAAAACTCATACCAGACATTCAGCCGCTGAAACCTCAACCCCAAATCGCAGCAAATCCTAGGCCCTATAGACCCAGTAAAAAGTTCTGAACCTAAGCCATTTACACAGGGCTCGAAACCTCGGATGCCGACGGCAAGCTCAGGCTCATGACCCGGCCGGACTTCACCATTGTCTACGACTCCATGTCTGGAGTCACGCGGATGAACTACCTATAGTCTCCATTGTATTTCCTTTTTTGGTTTAACCAATTGTATATATTAAGGATTTTATAAGGTATCCCCAAAAAGGAACTACAATGGAGACTATAGGTAGAACAGGGCTTTTCGGACAGATCTTATTGTGCTTGTTCGACCATGATGGGATACTGTTCGTGCTACGAGCGAGAGTTCTGACAGGCCGTCGCGACGGCGAAAGCGGCGTTGTTGCGAAGCAAGCAGTAATTAGCGCTTGTAGCCAACAGTGGGGGTATACTGTGATGACCACGGACATCATGACCATGCAGTATAACAGCGGAAACAACCAAGCTGGCAGCTGCAGAATCGGAAGCACCAATTGCAGCAGTACATGTTTTGAGTCTTCCAGAACCCATTGAACTTGATTGCATGCAACTTTGCACCCTTTCATCAGGTTTCGTAAACCACTTCTCACACCCGTATACAAGTTTACAAGACACATGGACCTTCTTTTATGGCAGAAGCCCTCACCTGTACGAATAAACCCCAAGCATGGGCAAGATCGTCAGCAGTCTAATTATACGCCTCCAGCAGCTGCAGATTCTATGTTCGAGGGCATTCGGCCGAGAGGCCTTATGCATCCAAAGAATCCGATTTTTTGGCAAGTGGTAGTTTTTTGACGTGCCAAAAGCTCTTCAACACAAATCCGGAGAAATCCGGAGCTGGGGTTGAGGGGCTTGGGTTCTGGAGCGCACTCCGAAGGTTCAGGGCCCCTATGCCAAGCGCATCATCGAGGAGGACCTGGAAAAAACCCACTAAGCAATTTTCACTTTCATTAAGCATGAAACCCTAAACCCAAAGGCCCCATAGTAGTTCCTTTTTCGGGCTCATCTTTAGAATCCTATAAGGTAATCCCAAAAAGGAACTACTATGCGGCCTATGGGTAATGCATGGAGGTCAAAGCCCCCATGGGCCTCGGGTTGAGCTTCGCAGGAGCTGGGAGCTCCCCCAGGCAGCTGCACGAATGCAGTGCCGAAGCTCGGAGGCATGGCCCACTGTCACTTTCCACGCCCTGGAGGACGATCCCCCAAGACCTGGGTTCTTGTTAAGGACTCGGTTTACGTTGCTGTAACATGATATAATGAAGCCACCTTGTTTGCTACACATCCCCGTTATGGCAACTTAGGCTAGATTCCCCAGAAACCGAGCTCGGCCGAGGAAGCCCGACTTCGGTGGTCCGGAATCTGCTTGGCACGGCCACGCCGATCCGAGCCTCGACCTGGTCAGAAATGGGAGTTTCCGAAAATAAGGGGTACCTTGATTTTGGGTCCTTATAATAAGGATCCTACTATTTGGGGTATTAGGGTCCCCTATGTTCAGAAACTCCCCAGATCTGTGACGAGAGTCGGGGAAGAATGGCTTTCGGTGGCGACACTGTGGCTGTCAATGAGCATAACAAAAGGGTTTAGGGTTTAGGGTTTAGGCACGAGTCCACAGCACAGTCGGCACCTCCGTTCCTGGCAATAACGTAGTCCAGGTGTAAAAAGGGTTTAGGGTTTAGGGATGATGTACCAGGCGTCGTTCTTGCAAGCCTGCAGCAAAAGGGATGATGATGACGATGAACCTGACGATGCTGATGATCTCATTCCCCCAGCTCTAGTCTCAATCCGTGTCGTTATCAACTTGTTGAGGCTCTTGCTTTGGGTCCCATGTAAGAGCCGCAATAATTCTCCGCGTCAATTTATGGCAACCTTGATATTGTTGTCTAATTCACCACGCCTCCCCATTTTAGTTCTGTACGAGCACTTCGGCTGCACGACAGCTGCACGAGGAACTTGACCTACGCTGTTGAGCTTGTGGCCACGATGGGCCTCAACAAGGACTGAAGCGGGTGTTCTGAACGTGCACCCGATCAGAAAAAGACGTTGATGTACTGTCCGAAGCCTCTAGCCCTTCTTGCGCTCTCAACCATGCATCCGTAGCTCGAAATCCAAAACCGTAGGGAGCTGTACTGCAACATACCCCAAAAGCCTATTCTAACCGTTTCTAACCATTATTATAAGGCCCTTATCCTGGCCCCTAACATCAGGAGGGTTTAGGGTTTATAGGGTTTAGGGCACCCTAAACCCATTCTGATTGTTGAGGCTCTTATCTTGGCCCCTAAGATCAGGAGGGCCAAAAGATCTCCAGCTCCAAGCCCATCCCATCCTTCGGCGCCGCAGCGGACGGCGACGCCGACCGAAACATGATCCTCAGCAGCCAGCCACCTGCCTCAGGGAATTGGAATAGTAGTTCCATCGGTATCATCCAAAACCAGTCTGTGTATTGTGTATAGGGTTTTGGGCGTTCGGCGTTTTGGGTTTGCGGTTCGGAGAATGACTTTTTTTCCACTGGACTCTGCGGATTCGTTGGGAATCTGATGGGCTTGAGTGGGGATGTTGTTTTGCTGCAGTGTTATGGCAAATCTCAAGACAGTTGTTATGATGGATCAGAAACATGATTCAAAGGAATTGTTGCCGGCAGCGCCCACCACCAATGAGTCTTCCCCCACTTTCATACCAAAAGGGCCCTTCGATCCCGCACTGAGCTCCCGAACACCCTACACGCTATCTCTTGCCTTCAATTCTAAAACCACCCAACCTCATCACAGCCGTATAAAATCCCAATCCTAGCATATCCTAGCCAAGCTCCCGAACACCCTAACTACGCCCTATACCTCTTGCTTTCAACTATATAGGTTCTGGATTTCTAGAACCACCCAACCTCGTCACAGCCGTATAAAATCCTTGTCCTAGCGAGGTTCTTCATCTCTCCCTCCGATTCCTTGGCCATGATCGTCGACAACGCTGATCTCATCCCTCAGTTCCGCGTTCCGCGGCTGCAAAAGAAACGTTCTTGGGCCTGGGGGCTCCGGGGTGAGTGTCTTTGGACGAAAACTTGGGGGCGGAATACTCCCATAGACTCCATATATAGTATATACTTCTACGAGAATGCAAGGTACCCCGAAACCCTATTCTCACTATTCAGGGTCCTATACTCAACCACAATCTTTTTAGTGACATGCACTCCGAGGCTCGTCCCGAGATGATTGAGCCTAGCATCCACGAGACCCCAAGCAAACTTTGGTGAATTTAGGGTTTTGTAAGGGTCCATGTACTCAAATATTAGATACTTTGGCCTTGAAGTAGTCCCTATTTGGGTACTTTGGGGCCAAAGTATCTACTATTTGGGTACATGGACAATGAGCGGGTGTAGGGTTTGGTGTTCAGGCTGGGCTGAAGGGCTGCGCGCGGTCGATGCCTACTAGTGGTGCCCTGGACTTGGTGGCCAAGGCCGGACACGGCAAAGACGGGCTCATACGGTTTTATGAGGGGTAAATAGGATGTGCATTAACAGACCGTTTTCGAGTATCAAGGTTTTACATGGTGTATACGACGTGCTTGTACGGTTGGATTTCCGGAATTCTGGGGTTCAAAATAATTGTGTTTGCTTAATTGGTTTGGGCTTTGAGGTTTACTATGCGGGCCTTGATAATAGCCACCGATGTTGTTTCTGCAGGCTCTGCCCTTTGCCCGAGGCATTTTCGCAAGACTCCTTGATCCCTGCTTCAGCCCCTCCCACAACGCTGCACCTTCGATTCGCTACAGTCCGTCAAGTACGGGCTGCCGACATCTGGTGAAATATAGAAGCCTCAATAGTTACCTACATTATTCTGGAGTTCCTTATTATGATTATAGTATACTGGGCCCCAAAACCCTATTCTAATTGTTCAGGCCCCTACATTAACTTGTTTTCTGAGCTTTTCATGCCCGGGACCTGAAACCGACATCCTGGAGCCTCTTCAGTGGATGGCTCTTAGCATGAGGCCAAAGGCATCGAGTGCTTCGAAGTGCCGACAGGCCGGGGCCGTTGCTTCCGCATTTGGAAGCCTTGTATATAAGCCTTACTTCAAGCGTTTCGGGCCTTACATTGGGCTTATAGGGCTGCGAGTCACGGTATGGGGACACCGCAGCAATGTCTGTTCCAAGGAGAGGATACAAAGCCTGAAGCCCTCAACTCTAGCGACCTCGTGCAGCATAGGCGTCCCGATAAAGCACTGTGGATTTCGCGATGGATGTTGTGGGTCCGGGATCAGTGGGGGGCGGGGGGCGGCTTCTCATCTCAGTCAATCTTTAGGCTTCTTGGGCACGTCCTTCCTTGTATGTTAGACACAAAGGAGGCGCTACCGAATAAATGTCGCCTGCGTCCTCATACTTGCAAGAGAACATTTCGAGTTTTGCAAACCCTGTAAAGCTCTAAACCCTAAATTAACCTTAAACCCTAAATACGCAGGATGGAAGTTCTTTGGGAATCTGATGGACAGTGGCACCCAGTATTTCCCCGACAAGCCCCTCGGCCGGTGCAGCAAGCTTGGTCCTTAAGGGTTCAGGGGATTGGGAACTTGAGTTCAGTGCTTGGGCTTTTAGGATCGGCTTAGGGTTTAGGGCCACCGAGCATCTTGCCGGCATGCAATCCAAGCCCGTGCTCAAAAGGGTTTAGGGTTTGGAGGGTTTCCGGGTTTTGAGTTCGGAATCCAGGACCTTTGGCTTTGGGCTTTACTGTAGGAGCCTAAATAATTACCAACACTATTTTTTTGGGGGGTTCCTTAGTAGAACTACAGTATAATGGTCCCCAAAACCCTATTCTAACTATTATAAGGCCCCTATATTGATTTCTTTTGATTGTGTGTTTCGGGGTTGATGGTTTACGGTTTTCCCATACGGAAGCCCGTGCTTTGGTTCTGAGAAGAGCATGTCTTACTGCTGTCGCTAAACTGTTCTTTCCTCACCGTACTTCATTCATGGCAGAAGCGGGCACATGACACAAACTAAACGGAGGTCAGTGATTACCTCAAAGGATGATGGCTAGATACCAGTAGACGCTTGGACACCTGCTATGTAGAGCCTTCGAGAGCTGCCACGCGGGAGCCAACAAAAGCGGAGGTCAGTGCTTTCCGGCTTTCCGTGCCCTTCTCGACTATTGGCTCAGGCAGACTTACACACCCTTTATCTGTGGTGAAGAGTCCTTTGGCACCGGCGCTGACCACGTGCGAGAGAAGGCTGGGTGAGTGCAGGGGCAAGCAGCGCAGACAGGTATCACAAGCGCCCCAAAATCTTAAACCGCGGAGCCTTGCCGGCTTTGTGCGAGTGTGAGTTGTCGAAACCCGATAGACCTCGCCAGGATTGTCCGAGTTCTGAGAGTGAGGGAACCCTAAGCCTCAAGCTCTTCGAATGCCAGGCCGAAAGCCCCTTCAAACTTTAAGTTCAACGTCTTAACTTTAACGACTCCGTAAAACCCAAAGTGTAAGGTAGAGCATTTGAGTTTTAGTGCCGGGTTAGGGCCTATAGGGCTTTAGAAAGGGTCTAGGATGCTCACTACAAATGTCAAAGAGCGCCCTGACAACAAAAACGGAACCCTGAACTCCACGCACAGCCAAGCAAGGGATGCAGTTTTCGCAAGGCCCCAGGCTCTGATTCCAGGTTGTGCATCAAGCCTCTCAAAAGCCCTAACCCTCCAGGTACCTACTATATAGGGCCCCAGGGGTTCTGGTACCCCATATAGTAGGTACCTGGGGGGCTAGGGAAGGTTTAGGGTAAGGGTTCAAAGCCGAAACATGGCCAGAAACCCAGCCACTGTCCTCAGCCGTTCATTCCGGCATGGAAAAGAGCCTTGCATAGAAAGGAGCCTGCACACGCAAACACAGAAAGTTGTACATTCCAGGATGGAATGTGGGCCGTCCTTGCCTGGCTTCAGATCCTGGCGAAGAAGACCGAGCAGGTGTGAATTGTTTTCCTATAGCTTAGGAGTGAGGCTTCTTGGCCGAAGGGTCTAGGAACACGGTTATTTGGGATTGGGGTAGCTGTCCGCATCGTGGCTTGGGGGTTCCGGTGGTTGAATTTGGAGGGATTGCAAGGCGTTGGGGTCAGGGAGAGAGCTATGTTGCGTTCGAGCTCACATGGTTCGTGCACGAGCGAAATGCTACAATCAACCCAGTTGTGGCTGCAGGCCGGCAAGCTCGTGTCCGTGGAGGACGTAGCCAACGAGCATTGGAAGTGTCTCGACCTACATCCTAGACTGCTGCAAGCTGAAACTCTCGTCTTTCAGCAAAGCTCACAGCGGTGTTAACGAAACCTTGAATGAGCCGCGAAGAGCAGCTCCCCGAAGCTTCGACCCCAACATCCTCGACTTTTCAACCCTGAGCCGTGAGCCCTGACCTATGCCTTCATCCCAAAACTCGCGCCAAGAGCACGAAGTCCAAGCTCCTGCCTACCTAAACCCTAAGCCCTAAACCCTAAGCCCTGATACTCCTCAACATCCGAGTCCTCGTCCGAGGACCTACGGTCGAAACTACTACGCTCGCTATGACTACGAAGGCTCAGGGCAAACCTTGAAAAGAAGGGCGGATGGATTTCGAGCTCAGAACTAAATCGAGAAGAGACATATTCGTTACTTATAGCAAAATAGCATGTAAGCACAGCCTTTATGTACGATGCTTCCGGCAGGCGTTGACAAGGCCAAAGCCGAGCAGATGATGAAAATGATGTCCGACAAGTCAGGCATCAACATGTCCGGTCGGGCATTCTGAAGCAGTTTCTCCAATTTCATCTCTTTCACTTACATGATCTTTGGGCTCAGTGAGCCAGAAGAGACACCTGATATTCAGGAGAAAGAATGGCTACGGGAGGTAGTTCCTGGTTGCCTGTAATGCAAGTGGATTCGGCTGTGGGGATGCTCAAGAGTACCTCTAACAGGACGCACTCCGCATGCCGTATTCAACCCCAGTCAGTGAAGCTAAACCCTAAACCCTAAACCCTAAACCCAACTATGGTGGGGGCACTGACACCAGGGAAGCTCGTCGGGCAGACCTTTGGCAACATGAAGATCAAGATCAACGACGCCCCTGACCCAGTGTTGGTTTGGGGTGTCCGGGAATTCTAAACTTGTAATGTAAGAAGTTTGTCAAGTCTTGATACTACATCGTTGATGAGCATGGTGCCTGCGGTGGAGATTCTGTCTGGGGTGCTGATGGCGTCGGCGATGACGACGATCAAGATGATGATGATGATGAAGATGATGATGATGATGATGCTGATGATGATGATGATGATGATGATGATGATAATGGTGACTGTGGTGTGATGATGGTGATGACGCGGTGATGATATTGTTGATGGTGATGCTGCGGGTGATGAATACAACGATGACAATGATCGCGAACATGGTTTTAGTGGATCCGTTTTCTGATATGCACAAACGTTGCCATTGCGCTGGTCGTTATCATTATCATCATTAGACTGTCATTTTCGTTCTGGTTTTTGCAGCTGTTGTGTTTGCAATATTGCCATATTCAACCGCTTGGGATCAGTGGTCTTATTGCCACCATACATCCTTCGAGGGTTCGTTAGTTCAAGGGCTTACGTGGTTGAATGGTCTAGGGTTCGAGGGCCTACGGGCTTCGGTTCCAGGGACCAAGATCTAGGCCTTCCGAGTCGGAAACGGCCCTCTTGCGGTTCAAGGCCGAAGGTTTTGAATTCCGCGATTTCGGCCTCAGAGCTTCGAGGTTTTTCGGGACTTAGCGAGTAGGTTCTATAATTTTTACAGTCATAAGGTTTAGATAAGCTCTTATACAGGCTCATGCCAAAGCACGTTCCTACAGTCCATGGTCTTTCTTTCAAATTTATGCTTAAGCAGCTACCCTAATCCCAGCGACTGGCGGAGCCCTTTGACCTTTCAACCCTCTTTCGGTGCTGATCGGGTTCAGGGTTTACGGGTTTAGGGGTTTAGGGCCCGGCAGTCGCAATAGGCCTGGATGCAAAAGGGTTTAGGGTTATCATGTTGTTTATTTCAAGAACCCTGTGAAGCGTGAAGCTAAGACAACTATGAATGGGAACCATGGCCAGTCTTTCCGGTTCAATACCTGAAACAAGAAACTCATTCTCAACCGAAAATCAATCCCTCAACTAATCACAACTAACCTTCCTGAAACAACAAGTTCAGTTTCAAACCTATATACATCCTCAAATTAAAAAGTCACAGGTCTTCGAATACAATGACCCGGTGGACGGCAGCGTGTCCAAGAACCAAGGCTCCAGTGTTCTAAACTCTTGTCGGCTATATCGAGTACGGGGCATTAAAGTCGGCTGTATCGAGTGCGCTTTAAAGGCTACAGCTTGAGGCTGTATTGCCTGTAAGTGTATAAGTATCGGGACTGTGGGTTTGCTAGCTGGAGACTATATAGCATGCACTTCGACAGCCAAGCGATGAGCCTGCGATCAATGCAGGTGTAGGTTTCATGGGTTTCTAGCTACTGTTATCAGCGTTCGGGTGACCTGGGCTCGAGATTCCCACGAAGCCACAGCAGTCGTGTTCAACAACAAGTACCCCTAACCCCCGAGGTGCCTACTAAAAAGGGTACTAGAGGCCCTAGGGCCCTATACAGTAGGTACCTGGAGGGTTAGGGTTCCGCAAGCGTTGCGACGATTGTGCAACCTTTCGCGCAGACGGACGGAGCCCAGGATCATCTCCACGCAGTCACAAAGGAGTCTAATATCTGCATGCACCAAGAAGCTTGTTATATTATATATATATACACATAGAATAAGCAATTACAGTAATAAACAGAATGTTCATGATAATTATACTGCGTAGTAAGAATCATAACATGTGGTTGTATAGGTGCGCCGTTTCCGAGGGAACTTGCATCACATATCATAACTTTGCGCCTCATCAAACCCATATGAGATAGCTGTCAGATCGACAGTCTCGCAGGCGTCCGAATCATCTTCGAGGACGGCTCCCGGATCATCTTCCGACTTTCGGGCACCGGGGTGGCGGGTGCCACCGTTCGCCTCTACCTAGAGAAGTACACCCCTCCAACAGGCGCCTGGTCCAGGGAGGACGGAGCACGACAATGCCAAAGTCCACATCAGCATGGCATTGCCGTTTCTGTTGTCGAGAGTCATGTTGTGGATGATGCCGACTGGGCAGCCTTATGAACCATAGACCCGATCACACCCCAAACCTTGCGGTACGTCCACAGCCCAAGACGCTTCTGTGAGAGGCAACCTCGGAATGCATCAGTTCGACGTGGTGAAGCCACTCGCGGACGTGGCCTTGCAGCTTTCGAGCCTGAAATCCTACACTGGGCGGGACAAACCCAGCGTGATCACCTAGGGGCCGTCTGACCTTTTGGCTTTTGGATTTATGGATTTGGGTTTACGTTTCCTGAAACTTCAAGCAGATTAGCCAGCCAGCCAGGCAAAATGAACCCTGGAGCATACGAAGTTGCCACACTTTCACTCAGGGCGCAGGGGTATGAGGTCCCATCAACAACAACGGCGACTTAGTCCTGCCCCCACTTCACATGGAGCTGTTTATGGGTTCTGCGGCCCTGCGGTGAGATTGTTTTGCATCGATTCCTAGGCTTTTGCGCGCGGCGCAGCCAGCCGATTTAAGTTTTGCAAGCTTTGTAGAGGACCTTTAATCTTGTGGCTGATTTTCCCCAATTCAGTAGACGCATAGGATGCAGAGAGTGCGGAGGCTTCGGCAAGAAGCAAAAAAGGGGAGCTGCAGAAGTGACGGGCGATCCACAGACGCATCGAAACCCCGAAAGCTGTTAGAATCCTCCGTCGTTGGAGACCAGAAACGAATCTCTGTGCAACAGAAGTTGAACACCAGCATGGTGGCTTTGCCAGTCCCCAAAATCCAATGCTGGGACAGGTTGACATCATGCAGCAGTGCGTCAACCTGCAGTTGGATGCAGGACCATGGATGCTTGGTGTGACCTTTTGCAGTTTCCAAGATCTGGATGGCAAGTCAGCAGTGGGGAAGGTTGCCGACTTTCAGTCGCCCAAGCCGGAAAGCTTTTAAGCCCTGAACGAAACAGTTCTCAACAGCCACTCCTTTTTGGGAGGCCGTGTTCCAGCACGCACATGTGTTACCACCACCACACTTAGAAAGTCTTAACACCGCCCCTACTGTAGGGCTCACTGTTTGCAGGACATCATGCTCACGAGGCAGGGGCTGTTTGAAAAGCCCTGAACCCTATCCTTCGATGCATCTAAGCCCCGAAGGTGGGGGCCCCTAGCACTTTCGGTACGAGTTCGCGCTACAAGCATCAGCACCTGCAAGATTTTCGGAATTTGGGGATTGTCAAAGCCGATGCGGAAGGTAACAGCCCAGGAAACCTTCCAACAGGTGGTGCGTACTGTGTGCCAGGGCAATGCTGCTTACAGGGGTTTGTCATGGTGCTATACGGGGCCATCTACTTCTTCGTAAATCAATATGGCCCCTCCGCTCATGCGTAGGTTATTGTGAGTGAGTGAGTGCTCTTGGCATCTGTGGGCATTGGGACCTTGATACAGCTGGCTGTGCATGCCCGAAGCAGTGGAAATCACAAGCCTCGGGCCCCAGGCCCTAAACCTTAAACTACAGTAGATGTGCTTGCGCTTGTGGTGTAGGGATGTAGACCTTGTACGAGCTTAGGCTTAGGACTTGACGGGTTTAGGTACAGAGGGATTGCCCGTTAGGAGGTGGAGTTCAAGATTTCAGCCTACAGGATTTCAGTCTGTGTGTGTGTATACACAGTTTAATGTGTATAGATGTGTGGTGCACGGCTTCGCCGCCTTCGGAAGATTTTGCGCCTGCCATCCTGACACATGCCTGGTCAGGTGGGCGACACGGATGCATACCGGGAGGTCATCAGAGACCCTTGCTAGCAGAAGCAGCGGCAGGGCGTTGGTCTGGCGGGTCGAGGTCTAAGATGGGCTGGGGGGGCCTAGGAATTCATTGGCGGAGGTTTTTTTGTTGGGGATCATTTCATCAAGTTACTCTACCGATATTGTACCGATGATGATTGCGACCACCATTATAATCACGATGACCGTTACGAAGTATATTATTGATGTTATTGTTGTTACTAGTGTTTAGCTGTATAGCCATTTGCCAACGATTGCGATATCCTCGTACTTAAAGCCAGCTAAAGCAGTTATTCAGACCCCGATATTGGTGTGCAGTGTGGATTTTCTTGGATTGGTTCAGGCTCTTATTTCGACTGTAGTTCTTCGTAGTAAGGATACATACCGAGACCATGCATACGACATCCGACCATCGCAAGAGGCTGTTTTGGCTTGGTGAGCTTTCTGTCAGCCGTGTCTCACAACATACGTCCATGGCAGAGGCAGCTGCTCAGCAGGGAGGTGACGGCAATTCAAGCTCGACGGCAAGAGGAAACCGTAGGTCCTGATCCCCACACCCTATAGTTTAGGGTTTAGGGTTTAGGGTTATAAGTCACACCTGCTTTGTGGGAGTGCGAGTCGACGCCTTAAGCCGGACCTGCCATCTCTAACCCTGAAGCATAGTCTGTCAACGCGGAATTTCTAAATCCTTGAGGTAACAAATCCGTAAACTACCGTTGCTTTTTGTAGCTTATTATCATTTTGAGCTGTAAAGGAGTAGGTCTTGGTAGGTTAAGGTTGTACTGAATCTCTAACCCTCGACCTGACCTACCTAGTCGTTAAAACGCTGAAACTCACCCCTTAGCCCTGAACACCTGACACATGCATCCTGAATATCCCAGCCTCTAGGTCACCAAAACCAACCAAACCTCGAATTAAGGCCCTGGTGGAACTTTCCTCAAGCCTCGTGGAACAACGTGCAGAACCCCGTAAAGACTCACGAGATTTCGCTGGGAGCCTCTTCCTTCGCCGGAACCCTCCAAGACCCTAAAACCCTCAACCCTAAGAGCCCTAAAACCTAAAGCCCTTAAAGCCCTTAAAACCCTTAAAACCCTAAAACCCTAAAACCCTAAAACCCTAAACCCCTAAAACTCTAAAGCGCTAAACCCTTAAACTCCTAAACCCTCA
>CAJNDV010024725.1:34633-60175 GCA_905221635.1 Symbiodinium sp. CCMP2456
AGGAACCTTTGGCCCCAGCAGTTGCCGTTTCCGAGGAACCTTTGGTCCCAGCAGTTGCCGCTACAAAGCAAGTTTCCGAGGAACCTTTGGTCCCAGCAGTTGCCGCTACACAGCAAGTTTCCGAGGAACCACACGAGGTCCCAGCAGTTGCCCCTACAGACCGACTTTCCAAGGAATCATGCGAGGCCCCAGACCCAATTTCCGATGACCCTGAAGCTCAGTCATGCCCAGAGTCGTCGGTCTCTCTGGAAATCCGCAGTGTCAGCGACGCAGCATCTCCTGATCTCTTGGCTTGCAAGGTGGGGCATTTAAGGTTTCTATAGGGGTTCCGGAGTTCAGATTTGGATCGCACTAAGCCCAATAGACTATGAATCCCCGAGCCCAAACCTCACACTCCCAAAACTCCTACAGCCCAAAAAAACTCGGGCAGGGTGCAGTGTTTTGGGCCTGTGTTAAGGATTTAGGGTTCGGATCTGGTATGTAACAAAAGGGTTTGAACTGAGAGGGTTTATGGGTTTGGGGTTCATATATAATAATGAGTAATAAGACAGGATAGGTGTTAAGAGCCTATTCAGTTTCTGGGCCAAGCTGTAAACCTCTAACCTAAAGTCCCTAAACTCACTAAACCCTAAACCCTAAAAGGTGCAGACGACACGGGAGCTTCAGATGGAGGGCAGGGAGAGCAGGGAGACGACTCCCGACGAGCACGAGAACCTGGAGCCGAAGCCGAAGAAAAAGCCTGCAGCCAAGGGCTGGCCAAAAGGCAAGGCGAAATCCAAGCCGGGCAAGAGCGATCCGAAGCCGTCTGAGGATGAGCCGGGCAAGAGCGATCCCAAGCCGAAAGGCAAAGCGAAAGCCAAAACGAAAGCTGAAGCTAAGCCGTCTGGGGAGGAGCCGGGCAAGAGCGATCGGAAGCCGAAAGCCAAAGCAAAAGCTGTGGCTAAGTCTGAGGATGGGCCGGGCAAGAGCGATCCGAAGGCGAAAGCCAAAACGAAAGCCAAAGCTGTGGCTAAGCAGTCTGAGGATGAGCCGGGCAAGAAGGATCCGAAGGCGAAAGCCAAAGCGAAAGCCAAAGCTGTGGCTAAGCCGTGTCAGGGTGAGCCGGGCAAGAGCAACCCCAAGGGAACAGCCAAAGCGAAAGCTCGACCGATGCGGTGTGGGGATGAGAATCCAAGCAAGAAGTGCAAGCGAGCCTCAGAGGAAGCCAAGCCTGGGGATCGCAAACGAAAGTTGGAGGAAGACGTGCCGTCTTCCATATCTTTCGCACGGCGGAATCCGCCACCGACAGAGGGCGACAAAAAGCGCCTGTGGACAGCCATCCGGGATTCCTTTTATGAGGTTGTGCGACCCTTCGTGAAATCTCAGAGTACTTACCAGGACTTGGCAAACACCCAAAACCCTAAACCCCCCAAACCCCATGAACCTAAGACCCTCAACTATCAAAACCCGACAATCCCCAAGGCCTTAACCCAAGAATAATTTAGTCTTAAAGCCCCAAACCCAAAAGCCTGAAGCCCTAAACCCAAAGAAGACCCACCTTCAAACCCTAAAGTTCCTAAATCTCTAGGAGCCTAACCCGAAAGCCCCAAACTATAAAGCATCCTAGCTCCTAAATCCACGTAGATATTTCTCTTGCAGGATGCCTTTTGGAAGCATTGCAAGCCGAAGCTGCTCGAGCTGGACAACGCCGACGATTACTTCCAGGTTGCCAAGGAACAGGCGGCCGTCTTTTTGAAGAAGCTGCAGTAAAGTTCCCTGTCTAGAATCTAGAATCTAGAAGTAGTTGCATTGTCGAGTTTGGGCATGACACTGTATCCGAGGCTCCGTGGTATGATCCGGCGACCAGCTTGACAAGCTTAGCTTCCTGGTGTACGATATACTCGAGTTCGCTAAATTTCGCCATGCCCTTTCATCCCGAGGCTCCGTGGTATGATCCGACGGCCTGCTTGACGAGCTTAAAGCCCCTTGGTTTTTATAACCCTCTTTGTGCGAACTTCAGCCAAGACACGTTATCCGAGGCATCGTGGCATGAGCCAGTGGCCAGCTTGATCCAGGATCCTGAGTCAATCGACTCGGGCCATGTTTTTCGAACAGTTCCAGTGCTGCTCTCTATGGCGGGAGTCTGCTTTCCAGGGGCGAGTGCCGGCTTCGGTAGTACTACATGCAACTGTTACACATGAGCTCGCACAGTTGGGTCGCCACGCACTGCCCTTTAGAGGAAGCATGAGTCATGACGAGGGATGCAGCTACTCCTGAAAGCAACACGAAAAAACTCTGCAGTGCTAATCTGCCTCGGTAGCAAGTGCACAGGTGGAGCCTCCAAGCCAAGTAGGTATAAAGATAACCGATCCCTTCGCCAATGCAGGTACGGTTCTGAAGATGACCTGCTGGTCTTTCCAGCAGTTTGGCCTCGCCGAGGAAAGTCAGCTGACACGTTTTTCCTGGGTTCGAACGAGGAGGCTTCTGAGGTTTATGTTCGGGTCCTAGCCCTTTCGAGGTTCCTGGGGATTGTGCTTTAGTGTAGGGGCTGGTTTTAGGGCCTAGCCCTTTCCAGGTTCCTGGGGATTGTGCTTTAGTGTAGGGGCTGGTTTTAGGGTTTAGGGTTCAGGGAATAGGGTTTAGGGTTTAGGGGGATTGTGCTTTAGTGTAGGGGCTGGCTTGGATGTGAGAGGGGCTTTTTGTTGGGAAGTCCAACTACTCGGTCTTAGTCTTATAAGTTAGCTTGTTTCGACCGTGACCTTGAAGCTTGAGTTTGGATACTGCCCCCACTCAGTAACAGTTAAAATCTATAACTGATAATATATAATATGGATTATATTATAATATGTGTTAGTGTATGGGGGGCAGTACCCAAGAGTCCTGACGTAGAGCCACGAAGAAGGCCGAAACCAGAAACCCCAGCAGCACAAGACTTTAGGCTTGGGTATGCATTCCTAGGTTCAGTGCAAACATACAAGGTAAAGTTAGTAGGGGCTAGGGCCTGGGTGGTTTTGGGCTTTGGGTGAGGTTGTCTTTGCTGACTAGGGAAGCATATGATATATAATATTCTAGGGTTCGGGTCTACGTAGTCGACGACGAGACTAGTGTTGTGGCTGGGTCAAAGTCACTAAGATCGTATCTGGGATTCTGGGTTCAGGTTTAGGTCTTGCTTTGTTTCCAAATCATTGGCGGTGCCGGGAAGGGGGCTTTTCGGAGGTTATTTGTTTGGGTGCTTTGCTTCAAACCGTAGCTTCGGAACCCCAACCCTGAATCCTAAGGTCTTACCTTGTCGTGAAATCTCCTCAAACAAACACTCCTCCCCAAACACCAACACCCTAAAGCTTGTGTTCCTGAAATTCTGACAAGGCTCGCTGGGCCAATGAACGTTATCCTTATCCCGTTTCCGAAGACCCTCAAAAGCCCAAAGCCTAAACCCCTCCCTGAACCTTAAGGGCTTAAACCTTACCTCCAGGCAACCGGATTGCCAAAAGCCAAGCTTAGGTTTTAAAGAAGCCATCCTAAGCCTTGCTCCTCCCGAATAACCTTGCAACTAGATCATCCTGAGTCCGGCCCAGGGAATCTCTAGCAATGTCTACAGTTTGGAGCCTCGTCTAATCTCTATCAATTTCTACAGTTTGGAGCCTCGTCTCGAGCAATTCAGAAACCCATATGTTTTCCATTTGTGGAGGCCTCAAGCTAGCTTCGAGGCCTAGCCCTAAACCCTAAACCTAAACCCTAAACCCGAAACCCAAAGCCCTAAACCCTAAGATGTTGAGGCCTCAAAGTAGCTTCTAGGCCTAGCCCTATACCCTAAACTTGCCCTAAACCTAAACCCTAAACCCGAAACCCAAAACCCTAAACCCTAAGATCATTCGCAGCCTAGCACCCGAACCCCCTTAAGACCCTGTGGCATCACAAAGATACAAAAGCCCTTAGCCCAAACTCTCTAGGCCCAATCCCTTGAGAAGCTGCAAGTCGGGCTCCAAACATGCCACGCAGTGCCTGTCAGATCCAAGGACAAGTGTTCGTGAATTAGATAATCAGGTTGCCATTCGGCTCGGGTTGCAGGGTCAACAAGGATCCCATTCTAGAGGCAATCGTGTTAGATACCAAGTATGTTCCCGATATCCAATGGCGATCCTAATCGACGGCTCTGCTCAAAAGAAGGCTGTAACCGGATGGCTGTGGAACCTCATCCGTTCTGCTGTGCTGGCTGCCGAAAGGACAAACGACATAGCAAGAGATGTTCGAGGATCAATGCCGACATAGTGGCTACGCTGCCTGTGCAGAACTGCAAAACCTGTGATCGCAAGGTGTTCGCTCCGCATTACCACTGCTGCTCAATCTGCAAAGACTTCCCAGGAAATCACAAGTCGAGCTGTTTGTCAAGGGCAGAGGCTGCTGGTCGCAGGTTTCTGCAGGAGATGGATTGACTGGCTGTGGCTACGCTAAAGGGAAAACTGCATTGCTACTGCACAAGTCCAGAGAGGGAGAGGGAGAGAGGGATAGGGAGGGGGGGCGAGGGAGAGAGGGAGAGCCAGAGAGGGCGAGATGTGCTTTTTCGCAGGCATTCTGGGGTTTTGTGTTGCTTTTGGAGTGTTTTGGGGTTTGTGCTGGGGCTGCTGGCGGTTTTGGTGACTTTTAGAGGTCTGTGATGGTTTTTGGGCTCACCGATTGCCAGCGGGATTAGCCGGGATTCACGCGGGAACAGCCGGGATTCACGCGGGATTACGCGGGATGCCCCCTCCACTCATTGCAGAGCACCAGTCCTGGCTACTCCTTCCTTGAGGTTTTGGCCCGACAAGGATCCGAGCAGGTCCGAGCCATGGAGGACGATGAAAAAATGCGAGCCCTGCTGGCCCGAAAGGAAGCCATTTTGGTTCTCTGGATTGAATGATGCTCGTTGCAGCCCCTCTTAGTGTTTGAGAATGCCACTGCATCCGAGGCTCGCATGAAGGCCGAGGGCTTGGAGCCAGCCACCGCCAAGGACCAGCAGTAAAGGCAGCAGTGTGTCCTGGTTTCTGATGTTCGTTCTAATCTAATCTACTCAACCAGGAGGCCATGTCTCGTGGGACCTCCTGGCACTCGTCCCAAACAGGTTCGCAGGTTTCCACCCCGCCGCCAGTGGCTTCCCCTCCACAGACAACTGGAGATACCCAAAACCTCCCGGACACCCTGCTTGTTGACACCCCCGGTACTTTGGATGTGGAGCACGACAAGGACCACAGCAGCCAATCCGCCTCCCCACAGCAAGCCTCCCAGAGTGGTGCAAAGCAAGCAGCCGAAGCGACTGGTGGAACACAAACAGCCGCAGCCAATCCGAAAGGACCCCAGATCCCCGAAGCGACTGGTGCAAACCAAGCAGCCCCAGCCAATCCCGAGGGACCCCAGATCCCCGAAGCGACTGCTGCAAACCAAGCAGCCCCAGTCAATCCCAAAGCGAGTGGTGCAAACCCAGCAGCCCCAGCCAATCCGCAGCCCCAGATTGCGAAGCCAGCAGTAGCCAATCCCAAGGGACCCCAGATCCCCGAAGCGAGTGGTGCAAAACCAGCAGCCCCAGCCAATGCCACGCAACCCCAGATTGCGAAGCCAGCAGTAGCCGATCCCAAGGGACCCCAGATCCCCGAAGCGAGTGGTACAAAACCAGCACCCAAGAAAATGCTCCCTACCAGCAAGGCAGCCCCCAAGCCCACGGAACAGGACGAGGAGGACTACGACCCCGGAGAGGAAACCGTTAACCCACCCGCACAGGTGAGCAAAGCGACTCTCATGAAACGGCTCGCACGCCTGTGTGCCCCGAGGGAGGACGGGACACACAAAATCCCTATGGATGTCATCGACACCTACAAGAATCTAAGCACTCGTGACGACGTCTACCGAAGCTTCGAGAAATGCGGCTGCGACCCCGTTCCACGGCCTCGATTAAGAGGGACGTCGCACTAGTCGTATGTTTCCGGTATTATGTTCGATCTGGCCAGGTTCTCTTTTCGAAGCGAATCAACCGCAAGTATGAGGAAATCAATGAGAAGACGGTGGAAACTGAGTACGAGTTCTTAACGGAACAGGAGATGGAAGAGAAAGGATGGAGCGAGTGGCTAAGATTACAATAGATAGAGCTGTGTCTGGAATCTCATGCATGCACTTTTTGTGACACGCTAGTTCTGTTATTCGCCAATGTCCTTAGCCGAGGAAAAAGATTAAGGGTGCCAAGAAGAGCTGTGAGAAACGGCCCGGCTGGAAGAGGAGATTTTGTACTTGTTCCGAATAGCAGACTACACATGAGCAGCTTCTGTGCTCCTGATCCTTTCGCACAGGAAGTCAGAATACTGCGATGACTGGATGTACTGGGTGGCTGTAAAGGTGAAAGGAAGCAACAAGTGCCCTGGCTCTAGTCTAGCTTATGTCTCGAATGATACAGATTGGTAGCGACGGACCCCAACCCCACTTGGCAACCCTTCCTTCTCCAGGAAGACGAAACGCCACACGGTCGCCGAGATCTTGGAGGGCGGCGACAACGAGCCGATGGAAGATCCTGAGCTTGCCATGGACGAGTACCCGTTTCTGCAAGAGGGCGACGGGGACAAGAAGACAGGCGAGCAAGGCACTCGATCTTCGGAGTTTTCTAGTCTTAATTAGGAGGTACTATACCCTTGCTGGTACTCAGTACCCTAACCTAAACCCAACCTAAAGCAACCTAAAAATTTAGTAAGTCTGGTATGTTCGTCTTGCTTCGAAGAGGTCGTTCGAGCACGCTTTGGGTGTAACTTGCTGGGACTTCCGGGCTTTAGGGTTGAGGGCTTTAAGGGTTAAGGCTTGTAGGGTTTAGGGCAGGTCTTTAGGGCTTTGAAGCTTTAAGGCTTTAGGAGTGGCTCTAGGGATTACTTAGGCTCCAGGGCTTTAAGGCTTTAGGGTTTTAGGACCCTAAACCCTAAACCCCTAAAACCCTAAACCCTAAACTGGCAACGATTGCTCATCGCTGTCGGCTTTGAGATACTTCGCAGCCAGCAACAACCAACAACAACAACAACAACAACAACAACAACAACAACAAGAACAAGAGCAAGAACAAGAACAAGAACAAGAACAAGAACAATAACAACCACAACAACAACAACAACAACAACAACAACAACAACAGCAACACCAACAATCACGACAGCTGCTACTAGTACTGCTTCGACCCCACACCACAAACACCCCTACCACTACCACCAGCATGACCGCCACCACTGCTTTTGCTGCTGCTACTAGTACCACCGCTACCGCCACCACTTGCACCGTCGCCATGACCACGACAGCTGCTACTTGTATTACTAGTAGCACTACCACTATTACTACTACTATTACTACTGTTGATGGACAAAATTCTGCCTGACCCAAATATATAGTATATTACCATAAAACCCATAGTTTAGGCATAAGGTCATGCAGAATTTTGTCCATCTGCTACTACTACTACTACTACTACCACCACAACAAAGCACTCGTGCTGCTGCATCGGGCTGGTCGAGCTCACTGTCAGAGCTGCGAGTGCTCGGGTCTAGGATAGTTTTGCTTTGGGGTTTAAGCTTTGGAGTTTGGGGTTTAAGGTTTTGGAGGGTTTGGGGTTTAAGGTTTTGGAGGCTACAGTCGTCACAAAGCCCGAAAGCTAAGGACGAAACGCAAACCCTGAACACCTAAGCCCCCAAACCCCTAAGCCTCTCAACCCCTGAACAAAGACCTTTCCCACAAATCCCCAGTCCTATATCTCGGTCGAGACCCATCACCGGGCCAAACTCGAAACCCGCATTTGTCTTGCCACGCTTCGGAAAACAGGGGCCTCAACAGTTGGGTTGCAAGATAGGTTAGGGGTTTCGAGCTGATTTTGCTGTTGCCATTGTTTTACAGAAAGCAGCTACTTTATGAGTTTAAGTCAGGGGTCCGGACACGAAGAGCTTCTTAGCCACCGAAGTCCGAGCCCCCGCAAAATCCTAAACTCCAAGCCCTTATATATTTCCCTAATCCCTAAACCCCAAAACCCTAAACTCCAAACCCTTATAATCCCTAAACTCCAAATCCCTAAACTCCAAATTCTTATAATCCCTAAACCTCAAAACCCTAAACTCCAAACCCTTATAATCCCTAAACCCCAAATCCCTAAACTCCAAACTCTTATAATCCCTAAACCCCAAAACCCTAAACTCCAATCCCTCATAATCCCTAAACCCCAAATCCCTAAACTCCAAACTCCTATAAACCCTAAACCCCAAAACCCTAAACTCCAAACCCTTATAATCCCTAAACTCCAAACTCTTATCATCCCTAAACCTCAAAACCCTAAACTCCAAACCCAGAATAATCCCTAAACCCACTAGCAACCCTAGCCCCTAAAACCCCTCAGCCCTCGCCAACAATTGCAGCCAGGAGATGGTGAATCCTCCGCCGAGAGCAGCGACGACGGCGAAGAAGCAGGTCGCATCTTGAAGAAAGTGAACTTTCCCGACGTGGGAAAGAAGCCTCAGGACTCGTGCATGGCCGTTACGAGTTGCTTGCAAAAGCGATACTCCAAGCTACAGCCTGTGCTGGACAAGTTCGACCAGATACCGAGAGACCAGTTGACGCCATCGCAAACGAAGAACCTCGCCCAATTAGTGTGTCATTTGCGAACACAACAGCCTAATACGATTTTGCAAACAAACCTAAGGTACAAAGATTCCCTCAAGACCGTGATGGACAAACTGACCGAGCTGGAGGATACCTTGACCTCCATCTACAGCAATGGGATTGCTCTTGGATTCTCCAAAGAGAGCCTCGTCATATATTATGTTTGTGGTACTCATGAGGAGGTGGCTTTCGGGTAGGCTGTTTGGACACAGTCTCGCCACTGATCGTGCCAAGGGACCAGAAGAAGCTCCGGGTTTCTTTCCAGACGGCCAAGACCAGGCAACTCGGTGTGCAGTCAGGGCAGTCAGAGGGTCATATCTAATTGTCGTCGTTCTAGCCGCATATGTCCTATGGGTATCCGTGCCAAGGTCCGTGGAGGCGGAGATGATCTTTGAACGTTCGAAGAACTTCAAGCCACCTATCTGATATCCCCAAGCACTAAAACCCATAAACCCCTAAGCCTGAAACCGCTGAACCCCCAAACCCCTGAAACACTAAACCCCTAAGCCCTATTGTCCTAAAGCCCTAAACCCTAAATCCATGAAGCTTTAAAGCCCTAACGCCTTAAAGCCCTAAAGCCCTAACGCCTTAAAGCCCTAAAGCCCTAAAGCCCTAAAGCCTTAATCAGCCCTAAGCCCTGAACCCCTAACACCAAAAGCTTGATGAATCCTTAAACCACAAAGCCAGCTGTTTGCTTCGTTTGCATGTTGTCGTGTATCGCTGGTGATGTATGTCTACTCACTAAGGTTTGCCGTGAAGCCCGAAGACAAGCCCGTGCCGAAGGTGAAAGCAAAACCCAAGGGTAATCCGAAGGCCAAAACGGCCGGCAAGAGGCCCTCGCCCGATCATGACGAGGACGAGAAGCCGCCGAAAAAGCCCAAGAAGTAGATGCTTAAACTGTAGGCCACCAGCTCGGGACGCAGTTCGGTATGATGATACTGGGTTTCAATGCTCAGGAGTTTTCTTTGCTAAGCTGGCATAGCTCGACAGAACTGCTGAGCTGTTTCTTTTGCTTCAAGCAGTGGCTTGGAATGGCTTCTGCACCGCCCGACAGCTTCCGGAGGAAACCGAAAAGATTGCACCCTGCCTCCAACTTAAGAGCTCATAACCCTAAACCCGAAACCCCGCCCGACCCTGGAAACCACGCCGAATAATCCAAACCCGAATCTCAAAGACGTAGTGTACGAGCCAAACAAAAGTCCGACAGCTAGAAGCGATTGGCATTGTGCAATATATTCCCTATGTTTAGAATAGTATCGATACTGACTCAACAGCCCAAGCCAGACAAGGAACCCTTATTCCCGAGGCGAAATCCTAACCCTCCTCACGCCAGGTTCCTCGGACGAAGAGGTGTTCGGGCGAGTGGCACAGTACGCTGAGATGCCCGGGGAAGGAGTCGGGGTCCTCGGTTTCGACATTGGGCTACAGGTTCAGACAAGGTTTCTTGGTAAAGGCAATTATGGGACTCAGTCTCGCTGAAGCCTTAGGATGATAATTTAGGCTTGGGTTTTCTACGTTTAACCAGAGGCATGTCAATAGTTATGATGTTCAATAAAGGCTCATGGAACCGTCTTTCTTGCCACATACGAGATTCGCTTCTGTGCAACTTAGATGAAAGGCCTTGAAGTCCTAAACCCCAGGTCCCAAACCCCAGAGGCACAACTCCCACTGCCACCGCCTAAAAGCCGTAGAACCCCCGAGGCCTAAAGACAACGTTTTGCACCTGATGTGTTCTATTTTCCCCATTCAGTATTCTGCAAAGAAAAACCTAAGATAACAAACCCGAACTTTGTTAAGCCAGCACCGTACCATCAGCTCTCCAAGCCCACACCTCAGTCCAAAATCATTCTGCAAATGTTCTGAGATTAAGCCCGAACTTTGTTAAACAAGCACCACCATAAGCTCTCCAAGCCCACACCTCAACCCAAAAATCCAAAACTTATTCCCGCAATGGATAACACCTAACTAAGTCCTCAGGCTTCTGGTCCTTGCTTGGCAAAGGGCTTGTATAGGTGTGCAGGTTGTAGACTTAGAGACCTAAAATTCTTCCAAGCTTTCCAGGTCTGAGGGTCCCGGGCTCAAAGCGAGCCTCCTTCGAGATTTAGTTGAGGAAAATAGGGGACCCTACTATTGTACCCTAAATAGTGGGATCCTTATTCTCAGGACCCCAAGACAAGGTAACCCTAAACCCTCAACCCTAAACCCTAAACCGGTACCCCTTATTTGATTTAAAGCCAAACGCTCTAGAAGGCCCGACATGCAGTTAGAACCGGTGGCCTGTGTTCGATTCGAAAAGCAAATCTTCCAAGCTAAACCTCCAGACCCACGTCATTGAGAATGTAGGGCTTAGAGCCAGACCCAAGTCGTTAAGAATATAGGGCTTAGGGCCAGACTTACTTTATGGTAATGGGATTAAGGGTCCTTCTTAGGGGTCCCTCCTAAAGCCCCCAGAATGTAGGGCTTGGGACAGGCCCAAGTCGTTGCCTTGCAAGGTTTAGGGCCAGACCCAAGTCATTGAAAATGTAAGGTTTAGGGTATAGGGCTCAGGGTTTTATAGGAGGTATGATAACACCCCTAAGCCCGCTCGAGCAAAGCGACAAATCTAATTTTGTAACCGTTAGCGAAAACTAGTTCGCCGAGGCCAGTGCCAAGGACACCAAGCGGTGCATCCGACAGATGCAACATCCGAGCGAGCCGGAGGCGAAAAGGCGAGAGGCCCCGAACGAGGAGAGAGACTGCCACAGGTTTTTTAATGGCTGGGGTTGCTCTTTGCCTGTGCCAATAACCGAAAAGACCTTCGTGCTGGAAGACAGAGAGAGAGCAGACACTGCTTATATACGAGTCCAAGACTGGTTGCTGTATCTCTTGAAACGGAATCGTTCGTTGCTCGCTGGGGGCAACGAATCTTTGGAGTTCCAGCTGGAAGCCTACTGGATGGCTTACAGGCAGACTCACAGCAGCCATCCGGTGTTCGATCGAGGGCTGGACCTCGGGACCACGATTCCGTTGGCTTTTTATTCAGACGAAGGCAAGGGCCCGAAACGAGGCAACTACGTAGTGGCTGCCATCGAGTCGCCAATAGGTTTGGACGATGTGGCCGCTGACTTTACTTGCTCCTGCGAAGAAGATGTGAAGAAGGCCCAGCAGCAGTTTGTTCCGGGCCAGCAAGTAGCCGGCCCGTACACACCGATGGAGGAGGCCGCCCTCAAGCAAAACCATACATGCAAAGGCCACTCCTACCTCACCAGGCATGTGCTCTTTGGCCTCCCTGATTGGATTTATAAACACCATCCACAAGTCTTGGAAAAGATGACAGAGCAGGTTGCTGACGAGCTCTCGATGCTGTTTACGTCCGGTGTGGAGGTTGCTGGGAAGGTTTTCACGGCTTGCCTTGTTGGTGTCAAAGGCGATATGAAGCAAATCGCTGAGAAAATTGCTTATCTAGACCGATACTATGCCCACTTGAGCACTGAACTACAAGGGTATCTGTCCACATTGTATGGCGGGTACGGGCCCAACTATTCCTTTTGCTGAGCTTTCTCATGAGCCATCCTGGGCTTCGACACTTTATCAGCAGCGACCTTGGGCCTCAACACCTGCTTTGTGCAGTGTGCCGTTCGACGCACTTGCACCTGAAAAAGTGCTGAAGTACGACATATTCCATTGCTTTAAGCTTGGCTTGGGCCGGGATATCTGTGGATCAATCGTTTTACTTGCTCGCCTGGGATATTACGACGATCCTGCTGGCACCGATGACAGAAATATCAAGTCAAGGCTGAACCGGGGCTATCAGCATTTCAAGCTCTGGCGATTGGCAGCCAGTAAGACGGCTGCTTTGAGATACTTTTCGCCAAGCCTTTTCAACCTCAAGAGGCTCACGGATTTTGCTTGGTCGAGCACGAAGGGGAGCGACACGACGCTACTTCTGGAATATATCAAGTTCTTTGTCACGATCCTTTTGCAGAGACCAAGCTTGCCTCAGAGCCATGTCCGCTTGTTTCGGATTCTCCGGAAGACGATTGTAGAGTCCCAGAAGGCCTTCACGATTATGTATTCGCATGGACTGTGGTTGAGGAGACCATGTGCACAGAACCTGTACTGCCGACTGATGTCGGTGCTTTCGGGATACCAGACTCTCGCTCAGCATGCCCTGACGATGGGCCTGACTTTCTATGCATTGAAGCCGAAGTTCCATGCCATCCATCATTTGGCATATGAGCTCCGGGTAGCATTGCTGACCGAGGCAAAGCTGATCCCCAGCCCAATTTCTTGGAACTGTGAAATGGGTGAGGACCTGATCGGTCGAGTCTGTGCTTTGTCGTTGAAGGTGTCGACCAGGACGATCAACAAAAGGGTGCTGCAGCGACACTTCCTCAAGAAGGCTGCTTTAATCCGGAGGCATCGAAAGAATCGATCCGAGCAAAAACTGCGGCTCTGAATTGCTCCACGGGCTCTAACTATACTAAACCCTACTATAAGTTCTACTAAATAAGGTTTAGGGCCAGTTTAGGGTCCAGGTCTAAGTGCAGGAAGCCCAAGGAGCACCAGGGCTGCAGCAGGGCTGCAGCTGCAGCAAGGACTCCAGCAGCTCGGCGGCGAATCGCCAGCGAAAGACGAGGGTTGGAGTGCCGGGGTGTAGGGGTTTAGGGGTGCTTAAGGTTCAGGCCTTCAAGGTTTTCTCTGAACTTCTCGTATCTACTCGCTAAAGAAGGATGGAGTGGCGGGCTCTGGGGGTTTAGGGGCACTTGAAGTTCAGGGCTTCAGGGTTGTGTGAACGAAACCCAACTGCTCCGAGCCACCATGCCTCGATCAACAAGAACACATTCCACCCGAGTCGCCTTAACCTCGAACTCCCGACCTCTCGTCCCCAAATCCATTCAGGGCTTCAGGGTTTCGTTCTGAGTTCATGCTGTTGTTGTCCAGAGTGTAAGTTTTCGTGTCATAACATCATGAGTGTCATGTCCTTGGCGGCGTTTCTGTCTTTTTGTCGGCGTTTCTGTTTATTGCCGCCTGTTCTGGGATTTGGTGGCGAAAATAATTGCCGTTATCGTTGGCGGCGAAAATAAAAGCCGCAGGATTCTCTAGGTATATATATTAAGTAAATAAATAAATAAATAAATATTTATATATATATATATATATACATATATATATATATATAAGAATGTTATGGGGTTTAGGCAGCCTCCAACCCCAGGGCCTGATCCTGGCTTGCCGAGGATGCCCCAGCTTTGGAGCTCTTTGAGCTTGCACGCCAGCAAGCCACACGTCTCAATCTGCAGAATCAGCGGTCCGCGTGTCTGGCTACCCATAGGCCCCAAAGTAGTTCCTTTTTGGGGCTCATGTTTAGAATCCTATAAAGGGAATCCCCAAAAAGGAACTACTATGGGGCCTATGGCTAGCGTAACAGCATGCCCAAGGTTGGTCACGATTGAGTGGTTCATGAGTTGCTCCAGATGCTTCAAAAATCTGAAGCAATCGGATTCCTCGAAAATCGGATGCCTGCGAGGGGCGACTCCTGGTGTTGCTGGACGGCTTTGATGAAGCTGGACATCTGGAGCGAGCCCCATATGCATTCAATGGATCGTACGACATCGACGGTTGTCCTGGAATGTCTAGAAGCATGTTATCGTACACTTGGTAATCGATAGGGATTCCTTCTACTTTGTGTGGTTGGGGTGTCTGCCTTTTCGACGGGGAGACTCTGAAAAATGATCCTTCTTTCCTTACTGCAGGGAGGCAGAAAAAGGTAAATCAGGTTCTTTCCTGAGACGACAGCTCCATCCAGAAGCCACTTTTCTGGCTTTACTGAGGCGAGCTGGCCACACAAATTTCCACGATGCTGAACAACGAAGTGTTTCTGATCGCCCTCCAGTTTGCGATTTAGGGGCTCGGGGCTTTGGGGAGTGCTCATAACAAGAACTCTGGTATTTTCTTGATGAATTCGAGGTTAGAGAGAGATGATATACCCTAAACCTCAAACCCTATGAGCCTTGCCTGCCTGTGCGAGAGTGAGACCCTAAACCTCAAACCCTAAGCCGTTCGAGGTTAGAGCTTGAGGGTTTGGACCTGTGCTTCGGAGCTGGGCTTCGGACAGTGTTGTCCGGCCGCCGTGCGATGACCGCTGCTAGAGCTGCTGTCGTTCAAGATGCCGGTGCCCCAACTCTTATAAGACTGAGCCCTGTAGGATCTACTCACAGACCTTGATGCGAATCCTACAAACCCAGCGCTCCAGCCCAGCTCGATTCTCAACCCCATAGACGCTGCACAAACGCTAAACCGAATGCTGCACCAGGCTCCTAGCTTAACCCTACACTTCCCGCCTAATGACCCCACTAACCCTTACATGTCCCTCCCGACACCCTAAACTAGGCCCTAAACCCTATATTCTAAACCCTAAGCCTCAAACCCGAACCCTAGCCTAAACCCTATAAAGACGCTAAAACCCAGTGGACAAACCGGTAGCCTTTCTTGGGTCCTTAGCCCAATCACAAGGTAACCTCGAGGGAGATGAGTGGCGTGCTGTCCGGATCAGACTTCAGCCGATTTCGCACCGTCAGGCTCAGCTCCTTTTTGTTGGGGTTTTGGGTTTAGGGGTTGGGGTTCAGGGTTTAGGATTCATGGCTCTCTGGTGGCTAACGGCTTTCAGGGTTTATCGTCGTACATCTAGGATGTTTTGACCCGTAGCCCTGCACCCCAAGCATCCCAAAACCATGAATTATTCGCTATTGCGTAATTAAACGGGCTCAGGGTTATGGGCAAAGATCAGGCGATTTGTCGGATAGCTCTTAGGTGGCTCGGCCTTGCAGAGCTTGTGGGGTTTCGATGAAGGCGGCTGATGGGAATGTAGTGTCGCTTCAGGGTTTTATACGGTTTGGGAAAAAAGGTGTTTGGAGTTTTGGGGCCAGAGATCTTTGGATCCCTTGTGAACATCGTTATTCAGAGAGACGAGGTTTTGTTATAGGGGTTTGGAGTCTAGGGCTGGGGATCTTAATCAGGGGTCTAAATGAACATTGAACTGGGTCTATAAGGCTCAGGGCTACAGGGGAACTGACCCAGCTCTCCCAGTTGACAGCTTTGGGATCGAATAGTTCCCCCCCCCCCCTCCACCACAAGCCCGACACAACCCTGGAACAAAAAACCTAAACCCACTACCCCAAGCTTGCCCAAACTTGCCGGCCAGGGTCAAAGAGCTGAACGAGGTGCAGCGGAAGCAGGCTCCCAGCCGGTCAGAGTCCGAACTTTCATGCGAAGAGCCTTGAGACTGACTTGGACCTCAGTTTGCTTCTTCTGTTTAGAGAGATTTTGGCATGACGGTTTTGGTGTTGAAAACGTAGGCGTTTGAGTGTACGTACGGTTTGTGCGCTTCGAAATGCTTCCAAAATAAACTTATAACCACCATGAGACATGAGCAATAGGACACACAGCAGTAGAACTAGCAGAAACCTTTAGGCTCTTATGCGCTGCAGCTCTTGCTCAAAATGAAGCACAGGAAGACTCGAGCAGGTCGAGGATACTGGTCTGCCCAATCTTTTCCTTACTACCTCCTGCTGATGACTTATACACGCATACTCAGGCCCACATACACTTGGTTTGTGGGGTTTAGGGCGCTGGGTATCTCCCCTAGGGCAGACTCCCCTCAATTAGAAACCCGATTTCGGAAACTCAATAATAATCTCGCCCCTGATTCCTACAACAACACTTGAGGCCCTTTTGTGAGCCCCCTCAGAGTCGCAGAGAGAGTCAGCGAGTGTAGTAGTCCTGGGACGCCCAGCTCACTTGTCGATAGTCAATCTCCCTTGCCTGGCCCGAAAACGATCGAGGGGGGGTTATTGAAATGTTCATAGAAATCCTGCCAAGAACATGCACCTTTAAAGGAAATGAAGCCCTAAAAGCTAACCCTTAAATCCAAAACCCTCATCCCTAAGCCCTTAAACCCTCCTAAACCCTCAAGCCCCACAAGCCTTAAGTGTCTATAGCTGCATCTTGGCAGGTCATCGAGCGAAGGCTCCCATCCTCCGAGGCCTCGTTTAGGGCTTCGTGGGGTTTGGGGAGTCGACTTTAGGGGGTTCAAGGTGTGGGTCCAGACTAGGGGTCTGGGGGTTTAGGGTTTAGGGTTTTTTGATACCAATTATATATCAAGGATCCTATAAGGGTTTAGGGTTTAGGGTTTGTGATACCAGTTATATATCAAGGATCCTGAAAGGCAAGCCCAATAAAGGAGCTACAGTGGAGACTATAGGTAGGATTGATCCATAATGTTCAGGCGCAGCCTACAGCAGGGGGGACAGTGGCCGAATCCAGGGGCTGTGGGAGAGTGTAGGCAACCAAATGTCGTGCTGCACAAGGGTCTGGGGTTTTGGGTCTAGGGTTTAGGAGGGCTTATAATAGGCCTCACAGGCTTACGTGAGTTATTGAGGGTTTCAGGAATCGAGGACTCAAGATTTATAGTTTCAGGATTTCGCGGCGTGACGTCCCCTGCTGAACATCCGAAGCCTGAAATCCTGAACCCAAGGCCTGTAATGAAGGGTGCTCGATGGGACAGTTTTGTTTTCCTCCTTGTTATGAACGGCATGATCCAACAAGGGGTCCAAGCTTGCGAAACTACGCTACCCCTGTTACATAGTCTCACTAGCAGCTGCGGGTGGAACCTACACCCCAGATCTCACCAAAGCCTCGCCGTTTCGGCTTGCGGTTCAAGGGATCTTTGAGTCTCCGTTGCAGGGTAGCAAAACCGGGGTTTTGGGCTTTGGCTTTGGGGTTTATGCAGGGACTTCCAAGTTAGGGAGTTGCAGTCGTCAGATTTCCTCCCGCCTGGCCTATGATACTCCTTAAGCTTTAAACCCAAACCTCGAACCTGAACGTTTTCATGTTGTGGGTCGTGAATATCTGTGTACTTCAACGGGACGAATCGCCTGTCCGGGAAGGGGGTCTTCTCTGAGTGTGCAGTTCGGTTGTGTGCTAGAGCCGGCAGGCAGAGCAAACAAAGAGCCAACACAACTTAAGAACAATCACTAAGCCGATTTTTCCAACACCTCGGCTCTTGCACCCAAGGCCTGGACTAAAAAAACTCTCGCCCATGAAGCCTACACTACCACCTGCACCCTTGGGTAATTATGCGCAATCTCTTCGACAGCCCTTAGATCCGATCCTAAATCCCACTGGAACCATGAAGCGTTGTCGCAGCTTTTATCCAAGAAGGCTCTGCAATCCTGAGAGCAGCCCTGAGCAAGAACCCGACATAGTCTCCGAAGCAGGCGGTGGAGTCTTTCTGCACCCAGCTGACCCTGAACCCCGCCCTCTGCATGATGACCAGGCAGTGCTCAGCAATCCAGGGTTTGGGAGGGCATGGCTTCACATAGCATGGTCTAGAAAAGCACAGTCTAGCAGGATATAGAGTATAGTATGGTCTAGTATAGTACAGCACATCCTAGTATACTTCTGATAGTAAAGTAGGGCGCGAGATTTCCTCGGGCTTTCGGGTTTCTCTCTCGCATCAGTTTTGGCTGTTATGAGAATTAGATAAGCCCGACAATAGGGTTTAGGGTATGGGTCATAGAACTCATAGGGAAAGTACAAAATACCAGGTTCGGGTTAGGTAAGGACTTAGATTTCTTGCGATTGCTATGGCAGTAATGGAAATACATACACGTGCCAACTCAACAGAAATACTCTGGAGTGAAGACGTCGGAAGAACTACTAGCAATACTTCTCTTTAGGGTTTAGGGGTTAGGGTTTAGGGGTTCGGGTTGTAAATATGCAGACAGATTCGAAGCGCCCACATTATGGAGTATAGAACCCTTCACAAGCACATGCTGACGCTCGCTTCCCTACCCGCCCAATCAAAGAGAAGCCAGGAACCCGCTGCTCCTGAATGTCACGCTGTCTGTCTACGAGTCGAGTGGAGATCTTGATGGCCGGGCCTTAAATCGAGGCTCCCGGTTCTCACGCGTCAGGGGTTTAGAGGGCTCAGGGTTTGGGTTTGAGGGTTTAGGGTTCAGGGTTTGGGTTTCGGGGTTTTAGGGTTGGGGGTTTCAGGGTCGAGGGTTGAGAGTTTATGGTTCAGAGTGTAGGGTCTAGGAATGTAAGGCGACTCAGTCGGGCTGGAAGTTTCGCTTGATATCGGGTTTTATTGCCATGGCATACTTCCTCAAAGTGGAAGGGTTTAGGGGTTTGGGGCTTTGGGTTTAGGTTTAAGGGTTTAAAGGGTTTAAAGGGTTTAGGGTTCAGGGATTCCAGAACAATGCTCCAATACCACCATACGGTAATACCATGTGGTGAAATACTCGAATATCATATACTACTACGGCAAGCGACACAGCGCCTTACCCTCAATGGTTTTGGGTGACCTTACACGCTTATGCCGGGCTCGGAAGCACATGTTCCATTGGGGTGGAGGGACCCTAGCCCTCTACACCCTAAACCGGGGGGGGGGGGGGGGATGATTTGGTTCGAGGGTTTAGCGAACTTGGCTTAACGGAGGAAGCTTGCTTCGGTGTAGTGGCGGGCAGGGGCGGGCCTCGAGCGTGCACAGGGAAAGAGAGCCACCTATTCTCGTGCGATTCATGCTTTTTGTGGTTCTGAAGTTCGAAGGGCTCATGCTGTATGCTTTGATCACAGCCTTTTTGTTTGAGGGTTCGGGAGTTTTTGAGGATTGTTAGGAGAGCAGTTGCTGAATCCGTACTAGATGTGCAGAAACCGAAGTAACCGAAGGCCTGTGAACTTGAGGGCTTCGGAGTTTGGGGGCTTTCGTCTTTCGGGCTTTGGGGTTTAGTGTGCCCATTTTGCATGTTGCGGAAGGGTTGCACCCTAAGATCCATGGTTCCCTAGTGACGCAGATCCTACTTGAGCCACGGCCAGGTCGCGTGTATGGCCTGGCCCTGGACGGCATGTTGCACAACTTGGCGACTCGACCGCACATATATATATATATATGATATTATATGTGTTTGTGTATATATGTATATTATATATATCCAATATAGTCTACTATATCATACATGTACAGGTGGTTGTAACACTACTTCTCTGAACCAGTGCAAAAGTGCGCATATATCTTGACCTCTGCCTGTGGTTGAGTGCATGTGTGTATGGGTACGCACCCATGTGATTACTTGACTTTGGGTATACATCTGTCTGACTACTTGGTCCGCGCAAACCCTAATCCCTAAACCGTTTGTTGGAGTTGCTTGGTCACGGCATCTTATTCGGCGGCAGGTTATTTGATGCCTGCTGTCATTCGGCAGCTTGGGGAGAATGCTGCGAGTTAAGAGCTGCATGCTCTGAAACCCGATGCCCAAGTTGCAAGCTTTAAACAATCGAGGAGAAGAAGCATGCCTCGAGCCGCTCAGCTGCACAATCACAGCAGGGAGTACTCCACCCTCTTTTACTTGAAATCCCTCTGTCGGGCTTGATTCGCGATCTCACTTACACTCGCAATGTTAGGACCGCATCTACTCTTTTCTACATGAGGGCAGCTAGCCAGGCCCTGCCAGGCATCAGGCTTGACAGGGTTTTACGAGTCATACCGTTCTTTAGGTGAGCTGCTGAACTTGCTTCACGTCTTGACGGAACCCGAACCAAACCTTTTGGATGCTTCTGACCTGCAAAATGTTCTCTCTGTGGTGTCTCATTTCTGATTCAGGCACACACACACACATATGTATATACATATATATATATATATATATACATACACACTCGTATATACATTATATATATATATATTATATGTAAGTGGTTGTATATATATATATATATGTGCTCGCTTAGTAGGAGGTTTGGCTTGCAAAAGCCCTGGAACCCTAGGCCTCGCACCCTCCAGACTTTCTTTTCCAAGCCCCACATCCTCCAAGCCCTATTTGCCTTAGACCCTCCACCCTACCTATAGTATGTGACTTTTTGGTTTAACCAGTTTTATTCTTAGGATCCTATAAGGTGACCCTAAAAGGGAACTACAATGGAGACTATAGGTACATCCTGAACCACACAACCCTCCACGCCCGATGCCCTTCGATCACAAAGCTCTAAGGCGGGCTGGCTGTGTCGGAGGGCATTCGAGCCTCCAGCTTGCGGGCTATTCTCAAAAGCGCCCCGGCTGCAAGCATTCGGACAGCCCAACTCCTTCGATTCAGGAAAAGTTCATACATACATACATACATACATACATACATACATACATACATACATACATACATACATACATATATATATATATATACACACATACATACATACATACATACATACATACATACATACCTCGCTCTCTCTCTCTCTCTCATTTTTTAAGTTACAACACGTGTTATTTTGCTTGGAACCATGAAAGTTCAGGAAGCAGTCTTGCAACAACAAATGAAAGTCTTCTTTCGGAAGCCTTATATCTCAAGCCCGCTGGTAATCTTCAAGCCCAGAGGACAGATACCAACCCTAAACCGTAAACCCTCAACCCCTAAACCCTAAACCCTAAACCCTAAACCCCAACCCTATGCGAAAACATCAGAGACCAGGTCTGGCTTTTGAGGCCCACTCCCAGCGCGAAGGCTTTGGTCGGTGCTTTCCTTTGTTTTTTTCGCTGGGTAAAGCAGACCGGATAATGGACCCTTGGCACTAATACAGGAGTCTGAAGAAATGCCAATATTCCTGTTAGGGTTCTTATGATAACTATACTATAAAGGAGCCCAAAACCCGATTCAATTATTAAGGCCCCTACATCACATTGTAGACCTGAAGCCCCAATCATCGCTAGAATTTAAAATCCTAATTCCCAGAGGCAAATCTTAAAGCTTCGATCCCCCCAACAAAAGCTTAGATGGTTTGTGCGCGCCCATCACATGCGGCTTGTCTGCTGCTTCCCTGAACCCTAAATCCCCTTAGTGTATAGGGGCCTAAGTCATTACCAACACTACTTTTACATGGGGTTCCTTATTAAAATTATAGTATCATGGGCCCCAGAACCGTGTTGTAATATTCAGGCCCCTATATTCACCCAAAGCCCAAAGCCTCCGAGCAAGGTTCTGTTTAATCGGGCTTCCGGTCCCGAAGACCATAAAGTTCATAAGCTTTGCTTAGGTGATGTTCAGTCGGAGGTTAGACCTACTTCTAGTCATTCTAGTCTCCATTGTACTTCATTTTCTGGGGTTACGGTTATAGGATCCTATCTATAGAAATGCTTAAACCAAAAAAGGGCACTGCAATGTATGCTATAGGTAGCTGCTGGTGTGCCGCAGCATACGGAATCAGAGTCTGGAGCTCCATGGTGCTGGCTTAGGTTTCGGGGTTAGGGGTTTGGGTTCAGGGTGTAGGGTTTAGGGGTTTGGGTTTAAGGTCTAGGGTTTGGGGTTTGGGTTTCGGGGTTAGGGTTTACGGATTTATGGGTTTAGAGTTTGAGCGCAGACCTTAAAAACCTAAAGCCCAGAGCCCTGAAGCCATCGTGAAGCCCTAAGCCCTGCTACTGCTAGGCTACTCGGATCAAGAGGTTGACGGTCAGAAAATAATTCTACCCTATAGCTCCAAAATTAAGGTTTCAATCAGCCCAAGTCCACCACGCAGGCAGGGGCATTCGTGACTTTCGCCGGCCCCTCGTCGAGAAGGCCTCTTGGCAGCTTCAGGGTTTTGTTACTTGAAGCAAAACGTGGCTGGTGAACTTAGGTTCAGTGTTGGTCTAGGGTTACGCCCCAGCTTTTTCTGCCTGCTCGTCTCCTACAACGGGCAACACACCAGAAACTGCCAATCATTCCTCACTTCTTGGTGCAGGCCAGGCACGGCCCCCCAAACAAATACGTAAACCCTAGCAAACCCCCGTGCTGCGCCGAAGCCCATCGAAAAAGGGTCGACCACAAAAACGAAGCCCAAGAGTCCCTGCCTGGAGGCTATCCGATCTTGCCGTCTCTCCACGGACTTCAGCATTGACGAATGGGAGGCGGTGGAAGACAGCATCAAGCGACCCGGCCTGTCAGCGTGGGGTAGCGTAGATTCGGAGACCTTCCATGATTTCGGAGGCCTTGGCTAAGGGACGATTGTTCGTATTCTTTTTGCAGCAAGGCTAGCAGCCTTGCCGACAAGGTTCCTCGAGCTTTTCCAGCACTAATCTATAAGACTGATATAACTTCGTCTGTATGTTGCGCGCCTGCATACCGGAAAGGCCCTGTGTCCCGACGCGCAACTCGAAACCTTGATGCCCTAGACGGAAAAAGCCAATCTGGTTATTCAAGTTCTCGTTCTGACTGCGAATCGTACTTCTGGCTCCCAAAGTTGTCGGAATACATTGTCTATTTAGGACTCTAACTACAAGCTAGGTTGTGCAAGTCCAAGACAATTAAACACAGAAGAAACACGTCCTTTCAGGGCCCGAGCAGCTCCTGAAGCCCAGCTGGCCGGATGTCTATATCCTGAAACCCTGAGCCGAAGCCCCTGACTCCGAAGCCTTGAAATCTTAAGCCCCTAACCCCTAAGCCTGAACCTCTAACCCGCTGTCTCCTTGCAAAGCAGTTATGAGTAATCAGGAAGGGCCAATTGCCAGTGCTGACCTGGTTCTCCGAGGCATTGTCGGAGCTTAGGGAATCAGGGTTTTGGGGGTTTCGGATTTACGGACCAGGGTTTGGGGATGTGGGGAGTCGCTCATAGTGCGTCTGATATGCATGCATCTTTCTTGCATGTAGTCGCATTGGAGCTCTTTTAACTGCAGCAAATGGTACTTACTACTTACGTGTGAATTAAGTCTTTCTGGATGCTTGGCCTGATGAGCGCACGAGTCGCTTACTCACGAAGTGACTAAGTGATTGTGGCCGCGTGTTCGTCCTGGCGATTTAGCGCTTGCGGCTGCCGGATCCAGGGCCAGGGCCACCCCTAAACCCTGTAAGCCTCTGGGGTTGAGCTTTCGGGCATACGGTGAATGGCGCCGCCAGGGTTTGGGTTTGCGAAATAGTGTCATTATAGGGTTTAGGGCTTGTGAACTATTGGGGCTCATATAGGGAACGGTTCCTAAAAGGCCAGGTTGGCCGTGGAGCAATATTCGTGTAAATGTTTGGTGGTAGCAATGTGGCAGACCGATTTTACATGGCATATACTTGAACTTACCTTCAGCATATCCTAAATGCGGGCTAGTCTCCCACTTTCTCGGATATGGCTGAATCCCAAACTCTGCTCCCGAACACAGTTTGATGGTCGACAGTGTCGCATCCGTATTTGTCCTGCCGGAGTCGCGGGAATTGAAGCTCCGTTTCGAAGAACAACTCGAGTTGAGCCTGGACGAGAGTTCGTAAAGCCTAAACCCAACCCGCGTATACCTCGGACCCTGTAACGCCCTTACCTTAAACTCACGACCTGAACCACAAAACCCTACAAACCCTGAACCTTACCTGGACCCTGTAAGCCCTACCTTTTAGAGGCTTCTTCTTGTCGGGTTTCCTACTTGTATAAGTCTAAAGAAGGTAGGTTATTTGGGTTCAGGTCGTTCCTAAAAAGCCTATGAAGGCATAATGCTATGCTTGCAGGATGGCCAGGATACTTTCCGATTTGCTCACCTCACCTTCCAGGACTGCCTTCAACCCCGTTAGGCCTTAGGTTGCCTCAGGCTTTTCGGACTTTTCTAGAGTCAAGATATCAGAATTTGGGGTTGTGGAGCTTGCGGGCGGCGGCGAAGAGCCTCGGCAATCGAAGTAGCTTCCTTTCTGCTGAGCTTGTTGTCGCGCATGTTGACTCGAAAGGGTTTAGGGTTGAACCGTTTTGGGTTTTTTAACGGGTTTGTTGAGGGTTCGAAAGAGCCTGGGATTGGTGCCTTTCACGAGGAATTCCTTTGTGCGGAGTACTGCTTGGCCAGATGCCAACAGAGCGCTTTGGCAGCACTGACTTTAGATCATTTTTTGCGGTAGCTTCCCGTAGCTCACGGTAGCTTGTCTTCAGAGCGGCAGAACGGTTCATGGAAGAGCATAATTCAAAAATCTCTGGAGGGTTCCCCCACCTCCCAAAGAATTTTATGTTCAGTCCTTACTGCCTAAACGATGATGTCCCGAGTCTAGCGAGTCTTCCAAATTCCAACCACGCAGTTGGCGAGATGATCATGCAATATAGACACCTCTTTTACACTTACCCACACAAAGTCTCGTAACCCCAAGAAGCCCCCGGAAAGCGGCTGCCCCAACTTTGCCCACCGCCAAGCCCCTTTCACTTCCCTGAAACTCGCGGAAGGCACAAGCCCAAACCCGAAGCCCTAAGCGCTAAAATCGCTAAAATCTCGACAAGCCCCAAAGCTCTAAGCCCCAAATGCCAAAACACTGCAAGCCCCTGAAACAACCGGCCCTAAGCAACCCTCAACCCTTGAAGAAAGCTCCCTACATGCGGAACCCCTAAACTCGGAAGACTCTGTCATGGAATTCGGGTCTTGTTCTGCAACCCACGCATGGGGTGATATTTGCATGCTGATTTGGAAGTGAGATCGTTTGTGTCTGCTGTGATTATTCCTCTTGAGGGCTGTTCATGAGCGGTGCATGTGAAAGCGAAGACGTGGTGCAGACGCATGCTTTCTTACTTGACGGAATGAGCAAGTGAATTCTCGTGTGCTGCAGTGCTGTGGCAGCAGTTTGTTTTTTGGGCATGTTTCTACCTGCATGTCTGCCAGTGGAGATAGCCGGTAGCCAATGAGCTGTTTTCGGACCCATAACTTCGGCAGGCTTGTCCCAGTAGTGAGTGCTGNNCCTAAACCCACAATTCATGAGCAAATTGTAGTTTCACCCGACCAGACATCACATGCCTCGCCTGCGTTGTCTGAGTGCGAGCGCCGAAACACCCAAGCACTCTGAAGAAAAGCCCTGAGAAACGAAGGCAAACCCCCAAACCCGAAACTCCCTCAATCCCTCGAAAACCCCCCAAAGCCCCCTAAGAAACCCTTAAGCTCCAACCTGAACCCCCCCCCCCCCCCCC
>CAJNDV010024736.1:23240-49082 GCA_905221635.1 Symbiodinium sp. CCMP2456
ACAATTACAATCAGGAACCCCCAAAACAATGTAGGTAATTATTTAGACCCCTACAGTACTATCGGGGAGTGAGTCATGGCCAAATATACTGTGCTATCCCCTGATAAGTCCCAGCAGAACTGTAGTAAAGCATACCCCAAACTCTATTCTGTCCCTAAACCCTAAACTTCAAAGCCTAAACCCCAAACCCTATTCTGCTCGTGACGGCCCCGAGATTCGGGGTGAGGGGTGAGGAACCTCCAGTTTCGCAGGTCAGACTCATATTTCATGGAACTCCCACCCCCGAAGGGCCAACATACTATAGGGGCCTAAATAATTACCTATACTATTTTTTGGGGTTGCTTATTATAATTGTAGTATAGTGGGCCCAAAACCCTATTCTAATTATTAAGGCCCCTACATTACCATTGAAGAGGAACAGCAAGTTTTCCACTGCAAACTGTTCCAACCTATAGCTCTACTGCCGAACTGCAACGGCTAAGTAGGGCTTTGGGGCTCTTCTAGACCCTAAACCCGAGACCCTGAACCCTAGCCCTAAACCCCAAGCCCTAAGCCCTGGACCGGGTCAGGTTGTCTCCAAGTGTTCGGCTTCCTGGGGTGTAAGTTTCGTGGTGCTCTGAAGTTGTAAGAGCGCCTTGAGCTTAATGTAGGGGCCTAGATAATTACCCAATGCTAGTTTTGCTTTGTTTTTTTTGGGGGAGGGGGGGAGGGTGGGTGGTTCCTTATTATAACTAGAGTATAATGGGCCCCAAAACCCTATTCTGATTATTGAGGCCCTTATATTAGGAAGATAGAGCCTTTCTTGCGGATTAGGGTTAAGAGTTTACGGTTTGGGACGGGATGCTTTAGGGTCTAGGCTTTGGGAGTTTAGGGTTCGGGATGTGGTTTAGGCTACCAAAGCTTTTTCAGTTGCTGGACGATACATCCACATGATGGTACATTAGCCAGCTCCTGAGCAAGAACCGTACATAAAATGCTAAGTAGTGTTCAACGACGAATCTGCACATGCTAGACGTTAGCCCTATAATTACCCTAAGCCC
Source organism: Symbiodinium sp. CCMP2456 (assembly GCA_905221635.1). Taxonomy (NCBI): domain Eukaryota; class Dinophyceae; order Suessiales; family Symbiodiniaceae; genus Symbiodinium; species Symbiodinium sp. CCMP2456. The sequence continues at coordinate 24,281 of CAJNDV010024736.1, forward strand.
AATGCCCCGTACCCTAAATCCCCAAATTGACTAGGACCATCAGCTGCTAAAGCTGCACGCACATAGTCGAAGCGCCGAAGGCTACGAAGTGTCTGTGGCCGCAACTAACATGGGACTTCATCATCACAAGTAGCTGGTTTTGGTGGTGAGTTTCCAGAACTTTGATGTGGTTAGGGGAGAAAGCTTGCAGCGTCACCTCAGCTTTAACGAAAGCCGTTGACCCTAAATCCCAGTCTCCAAGCTGACTATGTTGCCTTAGGTAGGGTCTACACCCCCAATCCTAAACCCAAGGCCATTCTAAACCCCAAACCCCAAGCATAAACTCAAAGCCCTCAAACTTAAACGCAAGGCTCAAGTGTTTCCCCGGTCTTGCCCCGATTGTTCGCAGAAATCCCACGATCCGAATTTCAGACCAACCATCCCTGCACTCTTCTCTAAGCATCTAGAGTTTCATCAATGAGCCGGATACTACAGGGCGTTGATGTTAGATGTTTGTTATATAGGGTTTTCGTGTTTTACAGGGGTTCAGACAGGGACTTGGGGGTCGTCGGGTTTTGGGTAAGGTGTCGGACACGCGTCGATTTTTGCTTTGAGGTCTCAGTACTGCGGACGAAGAGCAGCCCGGAACTCTCAAACCTCCTGAAGCCTTACATCCTAAACCCTAAAGCCCCAAGCAATTAAACCCGAGACCACATTAATGGATGCTATGAAACCTGGTCAGGCCACCCTCCAGCCCAAACCCTACACCGTAGAACCCAAAGCCCTGAAACCCTAAACCCTAAACCCTGAACCCTTAAAACCCTAAACCCTAAACCCTAAACCCTAAACCGACAACCCCAGGTCTTTTTCTCGCATACCTGGACTACGCCGGGCCGTTGGCCGCCGGGCCAATAGCAATTAAGGAATAATGCGATAATCATAAAGGAGTAGTGCAAGAATGACAATAACAATAAAGACACCAAGAATGAAAGTTAAAAATGCTATTAGTATTGATAGCAAACAATACCAAGACTGTCACTACGACTACTACTACTACTACTACTACTACTACTACTGCTATCTTTAATATGAATCATATAGCAATAATAATGGCCATAAGAGTCATAACACAAATAGAAGTAGACTCAGAGGAGTTCAGAGGCCTCAGCAACGTGTAGCAACCTCCCCTTGTAGTCCCGAGGGAAACTGTCAACTTCTAAAGAGTCTAGGGTGTAGGGTTCAGGGTTTAGGGTTTAGAGTTTATGGTTTAGGGTTCAGGGTTTAGGGTTTAGGGTTATAGACCCCGAAGCCCCACGTAACAGTATTGAGGCCCGTGCATGGAGGGTGTTGGGTTAGGGCCCCTGTGCAGGGGATTGATCCCGTCAACTGCCAGAAGCTTCCGACAAGCCCGAATTTTCTCAAGAACCCCAACTTAAACGGCAACATATCTGCCTGTATACAAAGCAGAATCGGGTTTATGACCCTAAACCTTAAACCCTAAACCATAAAGGCTTTCTGGCCAACCCGTAGGGTCATGATCCTAAACCCCTATGACCCTTAGTTTAGGGTCCAACCAGCCGATCTCCATTTTGCAGCTGTTGAGGGACCCAAGGCTGGAGACAAACGGATAGGGCAACGGACGAACGCTTTGGCTCGAGATCAGGATTTGTTCAAAGGGGTGATTCCAAAGTGCAAGTCCGAAACCGCAAGTTTCCAAGCCACAACATGTTGACCCAGCTAGCTGAATCTAGCTTTGCCTTTTATTTAAGACTTAATCCTGACAAAAACAACCTCGGCGAAGTTTACAACCTTGGCAGCAAATGTCATGGTGATTATGGAGGTCCGAAGAATTGTCTAGTTTTTGTCCATCCCTGGGCCGCTACACTCTCTCTGCAGTATACCCAAAGCCTGTTCGACGGTGAGTACATGGATAATTCTGTGGATTAGGGTCGTTTTGGGGAACCCTATGAACCCCAAGCTAACTTTTTGAAGGCCCCAAGGCTCCCTAAACCCTAAGCCCCTAAACAACAAGCTAACTATATGAACGCCCACCCTAATAGCCCTAAACTTGATCTCTCCCCCATCACCGCCCAAAAAGCTTTAACGCCTCAGAAAGCCCCAATCATCACCTTATAAAGAACCTTATGATACCCGAATTCCCATTAGGAAGTTCTTATCGCTGCTGTTGGCTTCCTGCTGGCGCTCCACGCTTCTGCTGCCGAGCCTGATTTTGGGGTCAAGAGCTTGAAGGATTCTGCTATAGGGGCCATTTTGTTACCTATACTATTTCGGGGGTTCCTCATGTAAAGTGATCGTATTTTTCATCCCAAAACCCTATGCTGCTTATTAAGGCCCCTACATTAGAGGGTTTTGTTTGTCGGGTTTCCTGCAAGGATTTCCTTGAAGGGTTCCTTTGACCGCTTCCTCTAGCAGGGTTCCTTTGCATCGTTCCTTGAACATGGGTTCCTTAAAAGGGGTTTTGTCAACGGCTTCCTTGAAGGGTTTGGGATTTAGTGTTCAGGGTCCAGACTCCTGGGGCTTCGTTAGTTTCTGCCGTTCCGCCATTGATAGTTTGATATATCGCGTAGATACGTGCCAACAAGATTCCTAAGGGCCCCCTTCTTTTTCAATCTTTGCATAGTACACACCAAAGCAGCTTTGCTCCAAGTATTAAGGCGTTTTTCGCCAAAGACTGGGCGACTCCTGTATCCCTTACCCAACGGGTCATGTACCATTCTGCTACATACGTTGGCCTTAAAGGGTTCCAGGGCAGTAGCCATACTATAGCCAGGGTAGATACCAACACTTCGCACCAAGATCCCTCCAAATTTCTGTGTTATTGATCTGTACCAAAGCAAACAAGTTTATGCTGGTGCTTCCATTCTTCAGCCTTCTAGAATGCCTGCATAGACCCCACTATAACTCACATGTTCATGCAAAGGTCGTGGGCCTTTGCGACAGCTGTCGGAGCGATGCTGTGCTACTGGGAAATCCTTCCAATGCCCTTCCAGCACACGACGACGACCCTTGGCCCCAACGAATCCTTGAGATAGGGTTTAGGGCTTCGGGTCGACCCCCGGGTTTAGGGGTCGAACCCCGGGTTCAGGGCTTAGGGTCGACCCCCTTACTTCAAAGCATATACATGTATATATATACATATATATATATATATACATATATATATATATATGCGGATATGCGTGTGTAATTCTTCATGGGAGGGATTTTGAAGATTTCAAGGCTCCGACTCTGAGAGACATGTATGGTGGTGGTATACAACCTTCAACACACCGAATAAAAGCCAAGTTCTGCCCGTAAACGCTAAGCCCCATAGACCCTAAACCCTGTTTTAGTTGGATGGACTGAATTCCCGAATAGACCCAACAGCAATTTCCAGAAAGCAGGTGGTTTGGACTCTTGTAGATAGAGAAATAGGAACACCCAAATCGGGAACATCAGTTCCGTGCAGAAGCTTGCAGCCTCGAGCATTAAGGTTTTCAGAAGGGTTCAGGGCAGGAATACTCCGGTGTGAGTGTGCTAAGATACGGAGAGGGCAGGACGGTGACAGTCCGTTGCAATCCCTCTCTCGATCTAGAATACCTTCTACTTGCCCCTCTCGGACGAGAAAGGAAAGTACACTAAACACATCGCAGCTGTGGTGTTTCGGTCTCTATGGCACCTTTTCAGTAAGATGTGTTTTGAAGACAAGGAGATTTGGGCAAGACTACACGTCTCTTGGCTGCCTTCACGGATTCCGAAGGATGACTCCTCAGGCTTTAGCGAGTGTTTTGACAGAGGGGCTCCTCTGGGGTCCTTCATGCATCTGCGGGTTTCCGAAAATAGGGGACCCTAATATAGCACCCTAAATAGTAGGATCCTTACTATAAGGACCCCAAGATAAGGTACCTCTTCTTTTCGGAAACCCCCATCTATCGCACTTCTGCTGGGGGCCTCGGGCTTTCAGGGCATGCAAACAAGGCTTAGCCTGGCAAGCCCGATATACCTAAACCCTAAACCCTAAACCCTAAACCCTAAACCCTGAGCCCCAAGAAGCCCCAAACGGGTTTTGGGCTTTAGGGTTTTGGGGTTTAGGGTTTACGGTTTTATGGCTTTTAGAGTTTAGGGCTTCGGCTTTAGGGTTTAAGGGTCTAGGGGTGGACAACTTCACCGATAGTTTCCATTCTAGATCCTTTGGGGGGTTATACCTTGTAAAATCGCAAATAATTGGCAAAGTGTATGCCGCGGGCCGCGAATCCGAAATTGATTCTAAGTAAGTGGGTAAGCCCCTGAACCCTACAGTCTAAACCCTGCGACCCTAAAACGTAGAACGCAACCAATGAAACCCTGAAGGCTAAATCCAATCCATGAGCCTTACCTCGGAACGGTTTAGGGTTTAGGGTTTAGGGTTTAGGTTTTAGGGTTTAGGAGGTTTCTACTGAGCCCGAAGATCGCAGGCCCCACGAGCTTTACACAGTCAAGGGTCACGGAATGCCGGCGCCTCCACTTTCGTCATTGTTCTGTACCAACAATTCATATGGTTTCTCCGTTTGAATATACCCCAAGCTTTTTCAAGTTGCTCAGACCCATGCAGTATGCTCATAAGTTGCGGATTTAGGGAGTTATAGCTTGTCAGTCGCCAAAGAGCCAAAGAGCGAAGGCGCACAAGATTACAGCCGGAAAACTCGAACACATCCCTAAACCCTAAACCCTAAACCCCAAATTCATTCAACTCCGAATGTGCCCTTCCGTAACCGGCGTGCCCTTCATTCCGTGAACGGCGTGTCCTTCGGTGACCCGCTTTTTCTCTGCGGGGTTGTAGACAAATATGGGAGTTTCCAAAAATTAGGGTACCATATTTGGAGGTCCTTATAATAAGGATCCTATTATTTAGGGTACTATATTGGGGTCCCCTATTCTCGGAAACCCCCAAATATGTCCCGAAGTGGAGCAAGCCTGAGGTTCCCTCACTAGAAGGTTTATTGTAGGGGCCTTACTAATTAGAATAGGGGTTTTGGAGGGTTCCTTCATATATTTATAGTATACTATACCCCAAACCCTATTCTAATTATTCTGGTCCCTACACCCCAAACCCCTTATAGTAGATCCTTTATTTAAAGGAACCCTTAAAAAGGAGCCCCAAACCCCATTCTAATAATTAAGGCCCTTATATTAGGGTTTAGGGTTTGGTTCCGTGCCTTCCAAGGTGTCCCTATGGGCTGTGGCTGGCTTGCGGCGGCTGTTTGGGCTCCCTGTTCGGGGCGCTTCTGTCGCCACATCTGCCACCGGGCTGTTGTTATAGTATAGGGTCCTGAAACATGACCCATATTATTCCGTACGGCTCCTTGTTATATTTCTGCGGTAATGTCCTCCCCCAAAAAAACAATTGAAATTTCTGAGGCCCTATATCAGGTCGTTTGGGCTTAACGTCAACTGTAAACCCAAAGTCCTGGCAAGCTAACCATCAAGCTACCCCGCAGATGCCGCCCGGAAGTGCACTTCACCCTAAACCCTAAACCCTAAACCCTAAACCCTAAACCTCAATGATGAAGCCGGGCATAGAAGAGAGTTGAGGGCTCAGGTCTGATCATTAAGTCGGGTATGTATCATATCTGTTCGTGTATTTATGTCTGTGTACATACATACATACATACATACATACATACACACACAGATACATGCATACAATTTAAAGTTGATGGTTTCGGTTCGGGTGGATGCACCTCAAACTCTGACTCCTGATGCTTGCGGGAGTCGACTCATCAGGGTTTTCGGGGTTTTAGGGCTGTGAGCGGCTTCTAAAAAAAGGGGCCGTAAGAACTACCTATACAATTTTGGGAGGTTTCCTGCTTATAATTTTAGTATAGTAGACCCCAAAGCCCCTACATTACGTCGGATGCTGGGCTTGAGGACCCAACACCCCTTGGCATGCTAATATCGGGTTTGTGTGGATTTGGGCTTTAGGGTCTTTCTACTTGGGCTTCCTTCGCTGAGAGGATTGGCATGGTCTGATTTCTTTTGTAGGAGCTCCTGTTTGAAAAGCCTTTTACTTCGTACATTTTCTATAGTCGACGAAATGCACGGGCGCTTCTTAGTTGCTCTGACTCGGCATCTACTGGAATTGGTGTCCTTCTCTTCGCGTACCTCGTCAGTAGATGCTTTACTTATCGCGGGGGCCAGTAGACGCTGAACCCTCGGAACCCAATGCGTGTCCTGTAGAAGCCTGAAGAATTACCAATACTCTTCCTTAGGGCTCCCTGTTAGAACTAGAGTATTAATTAAGGAGCCAAAGCTCTCTTCTTCTAACTCTTGAGGCCCCTATGTTCCCCTGAAGCGGCAAGAGCCTTGAGCAAGCCAAGGCCGCAGTGTTGTCATCGCAATGCGGTCCAGCATGCCTTTCTCGATGGCGTTTGCATCAACCAGCACCTTGGCCGTGCTTAGCAGAGGTTTAGGGTTTAGGGGTTTAGGGTTTAGGGTTTAGGTTAACAGTTCAGGGCTCGGAGTCGCACCCTTCTTCTAGGACAAATATTCATGGTGGGTAGTTACCGTTATAGGAGCCTTAGAGAAGGTCCATAAGGTATATGCAAGCCTTATAGAAGCCCTATATACCCTAAACTCCCCATCTGTAGTTTCCTTTAACCTTCTTTCAAGTTCCACAATCCGACGGTCTTCTTTTGGGAGTTGTGCTCCAACGCAACACACGGAATGCTGGAGACCTGCAGATGTGTCTAGAGATGGAAAGCCAGTCAACATGAAGGGCTCTCAAAGGGTCTATAGGGCTTAATGTGAAAGGCTTTGGGAGTTGGCGTGAAGAGTTTCCGGGTTCAGGCATTGAAGTTGACCTTCAGCTTCGGGAGTCTGGGATTTAGGGCTTCAGGCTTTCGCAGTGTAAACACCCTCAACTGTAGGCAAATTGGACCAAAAAGCCTAGAAGTAGCCGAGGGCTTCAACCGTGAGCCCGCGGCAATCAAGGTCCCCAAAACTCTAAGCCGTGAGTATGCCCTCAACTCAAGCCTACGCCGTGAATGGTTCTGTTGGTTAAACCGACGAAAGTCCTACATGGGTTTAGGCGGTTTGGAGTCAGGGTCGCGGGGTTAGGATTTAGTCAACTCCAAGAACTTGAATAAACCGTTAACTTTGTGCAAGACTTAGCAGGTTGCCAAAACAGCAAGCCCCAATATGAAGGTCTATAGTCTCACTTTATAGCCTGTATGTGTGTGCATGCAGAGAAACGTGTGTCTGTGCGCGTGTGTGTGTGTGCACATATATATATATAACATATATATGTACAAATGCATGAATGTATGCATGTTCGCTTGTTTTGACATAGCATCCCACAAAACCATTGAACGCTTCAAGGCCCAAAAACTAGTAGAGGCAGTGTGCAAGACATAGGGCCGACAACGAGCTGAAAGAGCGGGGCATCTACGGCATCGGCGGGTTTTTGAGTGTTTCGCAGGTGGGCACCGAAAGAATCCCAAGACGAAGACCCTTCTGGGTAAATTAAGCTAGCGGTGTTCAGGGGTGTAGGCTTTTGGGTATATGCGTTTTGGAGAAAGTAGTAGTATTATTTACTCTGACAGTCCCTATCCAATTATCGCGCGGTTCTGAACGGTCAGCAATTCGAACATTATTCCCGCCCCTTGTATACTACGGACCAGGATTCTCGGGTTCAGGGCTATGGTTTGAAGTCGAAGAGATGGGGGTTGGGACGTGCCCACATGATCAAAGAGTTGACTTACCTTAAGCCCGAAACTCTAAGCCTTGAACCCTAAACTATTTCTAGACCCCAAAGAGAGATTCGGAAGGCTTCTCTTCACTTGACCTCGACTTGAATTGAGCTTTGGGTCTAATAAAGGGGTCTCCTCACCTGTGCCGAAAAGCCTACCGTTTTTATTATGGCTTCTACATGCAGTTCCGTATAAAGCGGTAGTTCTTTGGCCCAGGTAGGGGCCAGGTAGGCAGCCTTAAACCTTTTGGGGTTCATATTCAGGTCAACCTGGTTTGGGCTAGAGTACCCGGCCCCTAAGCTAATGATGTTTCCCGTAGGAGCCCCCCCAAAGCCCTATTCTATTTATCAAGGCCATATATTTCTAGGGTTCAGGGTTTGTGCTCCACGTGGTCTAGCGTGAAGGAGGGTTGCAGGTGCCAGTCATTTCGGGCTTTAAAGAACCGTAATAACTTGGCCTATAACTGGCAACTAACGAAAGGGACGGCTCAGAGATTCAGAAGCGCCATAATTCTGCTTGCTAAGCTGCTGATCTTTGAAGCTCTTCGGCGCTTTTGCTAAGGCCCTTCAGATGCCCCGAATCCTAAGGCCTCATGTGCCTGTACAGTATACGCTTAGGCCTTCCAGAGGTTCCGAAACAACTACTTTAAGGCCTGGGTCTACTGTATGGATACATGGAGCCTTCTAGAGGGTAGTTTGCACTCATGTGCAGGAACTGAGGTGAGTGTTCAAGCTATCAGCGACGGACCTATGTACAGTGCATGAACGTGAGTCTTCCCCAACATCTCGACGACAGGAGTTGCGAGTCTTGTGGAGCGCGCCGTACCTGTCCAGTCTGTGGTGCGTCTTCGAGCCGCTTGACGAAGGTTTGTGTCGGCTTTCGCGTTTTTTCGGAGCCGGTGTGTTCTGGCTAGTACCTGAGGGTTAATGTCCGGTTTTGGAGTTTAGGGTTTAGGACGCCGAGAGGTAAAGACATATGTATAGAGGCGAGAAGGAGGGACTATGACTAGTTATCCAGACCTCTGTATTGTGGCCGTGACAGGATGAAGAGACCTATGTCTTAAGCCCTCTAAACCCTTAACTAAATCCAAGCCCTAACCCAAAGTCTAAGCCCTAACATCATGAAAAATGGCCCACCTCGGCTGCAAAAAATATCAAGTTCTGGTTGCCTCGGTGTTGCTAGGAACTGTCAATGGACTTGGCTAGTAGGGAGGGATATGATCAGTAAGGTAACTTTAATGATATCAAATGCCACCCCCACTCAAGATGCGCGTAGCTTTAATGTAAGTAGGCTCGGTGTAATGCAACACAATTTAGTTTTGTCTTCAGGGATTAGGGCCTAGGGCTGTTTATGGACTGCTGAGTAGTACTACTGCTCAAGGCTTCTTACGGACTGCTGGGTAGTACTACTGCTTCAGGCTTCCTTACTTATAGAACCTATAGCATACAACCCCTTCCACTTTAGTGGATTTGTCGGAAGAGCGCTTGTTTGTCAGCAACCCGCGCGTGACAAGACCGACTGACACAGCAACATAGAAGACACATAATTACAAGACAAGTGCAGCAACCAAGCCGTGGCGTACACGAAACAACATTCAAGTAGCGCTTGCACTCAAACAGACTAGAAAGCTACGCAGCCATTCAAAACAGGGGTATGCCCATCCGCAACCTCAACGCCGTTATAGACTTATAGAACCCCTATAGCCTGATCGACTCCTTATAGATCCCTAACAGGCACCCCATACGACCCTTTAACGGAACCCTACTCACTTATTCTAACTCGCAGAAAGGTATCTGTATTACCCTAAACCCTAAACCCTAAACCCCTAAACCCTAAACCCTAGTATCAGCCAAGGCTAGCGGCTTACAGGAAAGCAAACCCAAACGGCCGGATCCAGCTGATGCCGCTATTTGTCGAACAGGCGTCCTTACTTAAAGGATCATGGGACTTCGTAAGTAGGGTTATAATTAGGGTAGCTATACTTATAACCCCAATTAAGGGACTTATAACCTTACGTATTAAGCCCCATGATCCTCCAAGTAGGGCTTGAGGATGTTTGAAGGGCTTAGGGTTCTTCGAGGTGTCTAGGGCCAGGGCATGCAGGGTATTTAGGATTTTTAGCAGCGTCTAGTTGTTTGGGGTTTAAAATCCTTCAGGACGTTCGAGGCGTTGGTTTCGGATGTGAGGCGGCGATCCCCAGGGATGGTCCAAAATCCCCCGCAATTCTCCGGATTTCGGGCCCCTCCGGGTCTTACTGGTAGGATCTGTCGTGGTAACACCACTTAAAGGATCATGGGACTTAGTAAGTAGGGTTATAATTAGGGTAACTATACTAAGTCCCATGATCCTCCAAGCATGCTTGAAGAGCCAGGGTTTCAGAGGTTGAGGATTCAAGTTTTCGGGGCTGCGGCTCACAGCCCTAAAAAAAGGGGCCTTCATAGTTACCTTCGCTATTTTGCGGGGTTCCTGATGAGACATTTAGTAAGCCTGTTCTAATTTTTTAGTTCCCTACATTAATCCACAAGCTCGGGGTTTAGGGTTCATAGAGTTCCGGTTCTTGATCAAAGGTGGGTTCTGCCGCTTTAGCAGAAGCTGGCAACCCCTTATGCTTACTCTGCAACCTTCGGACATTGGCGGGCCCAGGAAGTCCTTCCCATCACATATTCTTCTGCTGTGTCCGTGGTCATCTTCGAGTGCAACTACTTATGATACGAGGCGCGTAGAGCCCTATCCGGCCCTACTGCAACCCTGAACCCCAAATCCTAAACCCTAAACCCCAAACGCTAAACTCTGAACCTTAAACCTCCAAGCCCTAAACACTAAACCCTCAATCCTCAACCCTCATTAGCCCCTACCTTAAGAACCCAAAACCTACTGTTTTGTAGGGTCCCTATAAATCCCATACTAGGGTTTAGAATAAGGACCTACAAAAAAGTGGGTTTTGGGGTTCTTAAGGTAGACCCCGAATCCTTCTACTGTGTGCAATCATCTTGGCCCCGACCTGCAGGCCGTCGTCGTGATGTGGCTTTGCTTTTGGTTCGTGCGCCCTCGTCTGCACCTTTGAGAAGCCATGCTCCTGAAGGGTGGGCTCTTCTGAAGGAGACCTAAACCTTACGGACCCCTCCATAGTAGGGTCCTCGATTCAAGAAAGGGGTGCATAGAGCCCGAAATAGTAGCATCCCGACCCCCGAATGAGGTACCCTGGCTTCGAGAAATTTACAGGTTCTCCAGGACTTGAATTCAGTCTGGGAGATGGGGGTCGTAGGGTTGAGGGTGTAGTGTGGTCCTGGGGTAATATAGGTGCCTTAATAATGACAAAGACTATCTTGGAGGGTTCCTTTTTATGATTATGGTATAATATACCCCAAAGCCCTACTCTAATTAAGGCCCCTACACTATTTTCAATCATTCGCTTTCAGGGGTTTGGGCTTTGCAGGCTTATGGTTCAGAGGGCTTCGAGCCTTGGACCCTATGCCCTCAAGCCTAACCCGCACAAAACCCAAACCCCGAGTTCGATACTCTACTTTTTTGAGGTTTAGGGTTTAGGGTTTAGGGCCCAAAATACCGTGAACACAAAGGTGTGCCATCATGTGGATGGGTACTGCAACCGATGCGTTCGCAGACGGGCGGCAGGCCGTTGCAGCATCTCGGCTACGGGGTCAGGATGAGCTAGACTTGGGCTAACAAGACCCCTTGTTAAGGTTAAGACTGGATGGACAACGCTATTCACACAAAGGGCAATCAATATTCGTCCTGACATGGACGTCCTACTTTTCGGACGTTCGGGTTTCTGGCTTCAGGTTTAGGAAATACGGCTGATGGACAAAATCCTGCATGACCTTATATACCTAAACTATGTGATTTATGGTGCTATACTATATTTGGGTAGGATCCTTGGGCGAAGCGATCCTACCCATGCTCGACTTCCTCACGCTGCGCCATACGGACGTTCGGGTTTCAGGCTTATCGGATATGGGATTGCTAGAAGGCTGCACATGGGAGTCTCCGAAAATTAGGGGTACCTTATTTTGGGGGTCCTTATAATAAGGATCCCATTATTTAGGGTACTATATTAGGGTCCCCTATTTTCAGAAACCCCCACATGGTAGGGTTCCTCATTGTAGGTCAAGTAGCACATAACCGGAAGCCCTCTTTCAACTATTGCGGACTCTACAACTAATTATCGTAAATCCCGGTAGAGCACTGCAAACCCTTAAAGAGCCCATTCAAGGAAGACTGTCTTAATTCTGAAGGCCGCAAGTAGAGTTAGAGGGGCCTTGCGCCACGAGCCAAGCTTTAAGATCATATCTTTGTCGGCAAGGGTTCATTGTTTTAGATGGAGTTTTGGGTTTAGGATCTAGGGTTTAGGGTCTAGGATGAAGCCCGAAAGCCGTGGACACAAGCCTCGAAACCCCCACATTGTTTTCTGCTTCTGGTGTCGATGCATCCTGCTTCTCCACTTTCGCACCAAGCGGTTGAGGCTTCTAGTTCACATGCTCGGGAACCTCAGGACGGTGTTGAATCACACACCCTGAACCGAAACCCAGGAACCCTAAACCCTTTAATTCCGCAACCCCTTAAAAAAAAAAAAAACGAAAACCCCCAAAAGCCCAAGCACCCCAAAGCCCTCCAAGCAAACCCAACCCCAACTGCTGAGGCCCTGGCTGTGGGGCCTCTTCTTCCTTTCCTCAAGGCCGCTTGCTCCACTAAGGACCTCGAGTAAAGCCTCTAGGGTTTAGGGTTTAGGGTTTAGGATTTAGGGTAGGATGTGCTGAAAAAGCTTCTGCTCAAGAAGAGCTCAATATAGGGACCTCAATAATTACCTACATTATTTTTTTGCGCGGGGGTCCTTATTATAATTACACTATAAACGACCCCCCCAAACCCTTTTCTAATATACCCCTTCGAATATCCCACTATAAAATGGCCAACCCTGGTTCGCTATAAAATGGCTCTCCAGGGTTAGCCGGGGTCATTTTATAGAGGACACCCTGTTTGTAGGATTTTCCAGGAAACCCTAGCGGGTCATTCTATAGACTTGCTGTGGTTTAGGGTTTAGGGTTTAGGGTTTTCGTGCCAAAGTCTAGGGTATCCCCTAGCGGGTCATTCTATGGCCAGCAGCCGGTCGGGAGGTTTGAAACGATGACATCCATTGTAGCACCGTACATTGTCATCTTGTTTTTTCCGGGTGACCCTCGGGGGTCATTCTATAGCCCCACAGGTTGTGTCATGGTATATTGCTGGAAGTTTCGAGAAAACCCCAGTGCACCCACGTCGGTCATTTCATACTGGCAAGAGCCCTGCAATAATCCGCAATATATAGTACTTGGTGGAATTCGAGTTGGTATGATATGGCGCGATGCGTTTTGGGAGGGGGGGAAAGCCTGCAAAGAAGGGACACGCTGCTGCGCTGAGGCGCGAAGCCGACGGACAGAGCTCGCAGTACTTTTTAACCGTCTTTCTTGTGAAGTCTTGGGTGACAGGGTGGCACACACATCTATGGGGAAAAACATCCATAGTCTGCACTCATAACGTGCGTGCGCGGTACCCCCGCCAGGCGGTGCCCCCGCTCCGCTTCGCAAGAGCCCCCCCTCCACCTTTCATCCCCCCGGTCACAGGGCATTATGTGTTTAGGTCTGGGAAGGGGGGGGGGCCATGCATAGTGACTCCGCGGGTTAGCAATGTGCCGTCCAGGAGGCCGCTGAGCTGCGAGACCGGCAACTCAAGCTGTAAACCGAAACGCTGGAGACTGCAAGCCTGTTCCCGAGAGAAAAAGGAGAAGAGGAAGGAGAAGAGAAAACTAAAAGATAAAATGAAAAATATCAAAAAAAGAACTAAAGAAATAAAAAACATAGAAGGGAAGACGAGATAATAAGGAAAAAGAGAAAACATGAACGGAAGAAGCCAAACGAGACAGAGAAGAGAAGATAAAACTTTAGAAACGAATCAAAAAATAACACAAACAAAAAGCAACTCATTAAAGAAACAAAGAAAAGGATGAAACAAAGAACTGATAAGGAAAAATGGAAAAACATGAACGAAAGAAGCCAAACAAGACAAACAAGAGAAGATACAACTTAAAAAGCAATTGACTAAAAAGAACAAAAAAGGAACTAAGCAAAAAAAAGAAAAACAACAGAGGAAAGAAAAACAAACCGGATCGAGGAAATCTACGGGTAACCCCCGGCACCCATTTTATAGCGAACCCGCCATGGCAGCACAATTCTTGCATAGTTTTGCGATTTTTTATCAGGGTACCCCCGCAAGCCATTTTATAAGATGCTCTTGTTTTGGCAACATTTGCATCGCACCGATGAGCATGATGCCATCGGGCAACTCAAAAACTCGCCGGGTGAACCCCCGCAGGTCATTCCATAGTGAATATACTCATGGATACCCAACACGGTCCATGACGCACATTTTTTCCGACAACCCTGGGTGGTCATTTTATAGACCCTGTTTTGCATCGTGTTTTCTCTTGGGTACACCCTGGCGAACCATTCTATAGACCACCACCTCTTTAAAATGGGGCTCCAGGGTATTACGGAAATATTCAAAGGGTATATCTAATTATTAAAGCTTTCCATATTGGAGCCCTGGACCTAAGCCCACAAAAGAGCGCTGAAGCTCTGACACCTGAATCTTAGCCAGCTTGCCAGCAAAAAACCTGCCTACGGGATATGTGGCTTCGGATGTTTATGTGGGTTTGGGGTTTAGGTTTTTTGATTTTGTGAGTGTGTTGTAGGAGTCCAGAGCGATGCGCAGAGGTCCTAAGTCCTAAACGTAAAACAGAGTCGTACTAGTAGCCGTAACCAGTCCGTTTCCGTTCGGCCCATGATCCTAATCCCCAACGCACTACATCCTAAACTTCACTAGTCTTCACTACAAAGTGCTCAGGGTTCAGGCCTTCGTTTCTGGGGGTCTGAAATCATTGGCAACAATGGTCCCTTGTAGCATCTATATACGTATAGCAGAACATACCACGAAAACCCTACTCCAAGTATTCATGCTACAAAGGTCATATGCCAGGGCTCTGTGGCATGCAACTATCCATAGGGGTCCAAGTACTCAATTAATAGTCATATACACACTCTCCCGAATAGTAACTTACACAATTACTATCCGAAACCCAAGTACCTAATTATTGGGTCCTTTGGACCCTTAGGGTATCTATATGCCTCCGAAACACAAACATGGGACACGACTATCTGACACGTCGCAATAACACTCCCTATGGCAAGTTCTTCACCGATCCTTCTATGCCATTGGGGGTGCTTTGGCCCTTGCTTTTAAAAGTTCTCGGAAGAATGTCGAAATAATGAAAGCTCCCCTTTGACAACACACACGACTCCCCACCTTCACAGCCTACAACGGAAAACAGTCTGAACAGTTCCGCCTCTCTTGCACACTAACTCTCCAACAGGCACCACATCGACGCAATAAGGCCAAGAATATAGAACCTTCGGCCCCGACCCCTGAACTCTGAGTCCTAAACCCCAAAACCCCAAAGCCCCAGCACCCTAACCTCACTGGCAGGTGCTTCGGCGCAACTTCAATGGAGCACGCAAGCTCTTAACAGACTTAGCAACTCGAGCCGCAGAATTCCGGGGTCTTGGGGTTTCGGGCTTGAGGGTTTAGGGTTTAACAAGGCATCTATAAGGGGTCTATGACAGTATGAGAGTTCTATCAGGGTCTTTATGCAGGCTTGAGTGAGGGTCATAAGTGTATGCGGAATTTTGGTTTCCGGATTTCTCGTTATGTAGGGCAGTGGTTTCTGAAGCCACGGTCCGGCACTTGAGTTCTGTAAGCCCATTGGTGTGTCTTTGCTGGCTTTCGACAGTTAGGCGCTTGAGCCCTTTCAAAGGTTTAAAGTCAGGAGTTGAGATTTCATAAGCTACCTTAACCCATCAGAAGCTACTTTCTGGAGGGTCTCAAAAAATCCCATACTGGGGTTTTTAATTTGTGGAATCCAAATTGTGGAACTAGCATTGGCCTTCAGTGGGATTCCATGTCGAGCTGGAGGCATCGGGGTCCGGGTTTCCGGATTGTCCATTAGAATAGGGTGCTTGGGCATGTTACATTCTAGTAGATAAAGAGCAAGAGAGGGTTTGAGGTCTTAGGTATTTAGGGGTTTGGGGTTTAGAATGTTGAGAGTTTAGGTATAGGGTTTGAGGGCTTTAGGACTTAAGGCTTTAAGGCTCTAGTCTGGGGTTTGAGGTGTATAGGGGGAGAGTTCTAGCATGCAAGGCCCGAACCCGCTTCTTGGCTTGTGGAGAAAGACCATTGCATCCAAAACCAAAACACAGGGTTTAGGGTTTAGGGTTGATCCGAACCCTAAGGGTTTAGGGTTGATCCGAACCACCTTTCCTCTTTTGCCCAGGACCAGTTTGACTTGGCAAATGCCCGCTGTGCCCATAGCTTCGACCGCGAGCAGCCCGGCAGCAAGGGCCGGGGTGCCACACCGCCGACCTTCAGTTGGAATATCCCCTACCTTAAGAACCCAAAACCCACTTTTTTGTAGGTTCTTATTATGAACCCCAATATGGGATTTATAGGGACCCTACAAAAAAGTAGGTTTTGGGTTCTTAAGGTAAAGTGCAAACTCTAAGGACTTTAGGAGGGACCCCTAATAGAGACCCTTAAAATCCATTACCCTGAATAACCATTGTATAGTCCTGATACGCCCCTTAAAAAAGCCAGGAAGTTTCCATATTAACCCCAATAACCTACAAGGGTCCCTATTAAGGGTCCCTCCTAAAGCCCTTAGACAAACTGATCAACCCTAAACCTTGTTGCTGTAAGGGCTGGTGGGACCTAAGCCCTGAAGGAAGCCATCAACTTGAGGTTCAGGACTTCGTTTCGGGCTTTGGCAGAAGGTCTACTTGTCTACTGGCACCGGTGACTGAAGCCTAGACCCCAATTCCTTCAGACTTTGGATTTAGGTGCTTTGAGTTTCCGGGTGCGAGGTAGGCGTGCGATGGGACAAGAGACAACCAGACTTATACGTGTCCATGGTCTAACATCTCCTTGTCATCACACCCATTAGCCTGATCTCCATCCCGCATCGTGACCCTTCCACGGAATGGGTTGCCAGCCTCTGTCTCGGCCAGTTTCAGGTGGGGACTTACCGTTATAGGAGCCTTATAGAAGGTCTACAAACGTTATAGAAGCCGTATATAGTAGCCCTATATACCCTAAACTCCCCACTCGTAGTTTCCTTACTCATCTCTCTTGGATGCTAGCATTGATGGAAGCCCAGGTTTGTCTGCAGCGCCATCCGGATGTGGTACGGCAGTGACGAAGCATTTACGGAGCCACGGCTGCTTAAGACTAATATAGGAGCCTAAATAAGTGCCTATCCTATTTCGCAATTTCCTTTGTTATAGTTGTAGTATAATGTACCCCAAAACCCTATTCTACTTGTTGAGGCTGCTATGTTAGCTGCAGCTATACCAGGCAGCAGCATTCGCGCAGCCGCTTTCGGATTCAATGAACTCTTGCCCGTCACATCCGATTTGGCAGCTGCCAGAGGATCGGCTTAGGGTTTAGCAGTGCGCCCTAAGCCCTAAACCCTACACGCTGAACCCTGAACCCTAAACCCTACAAGCCCTAAGTTGTTTAGGGTTTATGTGCAGGGACTTGCAGCTCAGGCGTGATGGTTCCGAGGCTTCTCACATGCCCTCCTCACCGCTGTAGCCGAAAGCTTACTGGGGCGCTGCAAATCATTCCCAAGTGCCCACATGGTATATGGGTAGTTGTCAAAATTATGGTCCCTTTTGGGGTACCCTAAATAATAGGTGCCGTATTATAATAAGGACCCAAAAAGGGACCCTAATTTTGACAACCACCCATATGCTTTGGCCCTAAAGCACTCCTTACATAGGCACTTTAGGGCCAAGGCACCCAAGGTACAGACTGTAATATGGGCACATGGGACCTGTTAGGGATTCTTCGAAAAGTCTCAAAGCATAGTTGGGGGGTTTCCGAAAATAGGGGGCCCTTTTCTACTACCCTAAATAGTGGGCTCCTTGTTCTAAGGACCCCACAATAAGGTACCCAAACCCCCCAAACCTTCTAGTACCCTTCTAGGTCCTTTATAGGAACCCTTTCAAAGGAACCCTTTAAAGGACCCCAAGATAAGGTACCCCGTATTTTCGGAAACTCCCAGTGCAGCCCTTCTGATGCAATGGTCGAGGCACAGGAGAATTTCCAAAGAGATCCGGAGCTTCTTCACAGCGGTAAACCCGCCGTATAGTTTTCTAAATTAGGGTCCCTTTTTAGATCCCCAATATGGTACGGCACCCTTACAAAAGGAGCCCCAAAGGGATCCTAGTTTAGAAAACTACCCACCTGCTTGCTTTCGGCTCTTGGGCGTATGTAAGGTTTGGGATTTAGGGTTCAGGGTTTGGGGTTTAGGGTTTTAAGGTTTAGGGTTTGGGGATTCAGGGTTTCTTGTGGGCCCTGTTGTAGAGCACACGTGGAGCTCTTCCTCCCTTAAATCCTAAAGACTGGACTCAGGAACATGTGCGCGTGGCTTTACGAGCAGAGCTGCTAGCTTCCCGGCTTGATTTGTGGCAAGTCCCTGCACACCCGTCCAAAAGCAACAAGTGCAGAGTTCAGGCGCAATATCGGGGTCGGAATTATTAGCAACGATGTCCCCTCAAGTCCTTGTTTGATTCGACGTCAGTGACCTCCGCAAAAAAGCTCTCATTCTGCACGGCGCCTACAGTATCGGTATCATGTAGTTGTGCCTCTTAAATAGCCTCGATTGCGAGGAGAACATGGTCCGATTGATTGCCCCTGAGATCCCTTCCAGCGTTCTTAAAGGCTGATCCATCACGTAATGCTCTCTTATGAAGGTGCTGCATACAATGGAAGTAGAACGGGTCAGGTTGAATATGCAGTAGTGTCCTGGGATCCATGTAAGTTTCGGAGATCTAGGCTGTCGATGTACGTATTGTTGTTCTTCCTCTTCTTATCTTGCTATTAGGTATTAGCTGTTATTACTATTTACTAGTCTTCCCCTTCTTGATGTTATTTTTTATGCCATTTGATGTTCTGGGAGATACTGAGTGTGCTCCGTGGGGTGGGGGCTACATCCGAGGCCTTGCCAGGAGACGTGTCGTTTTTTTCGCAGTCCCAACTATTCCAATGTCCTCTACGTCGTCAAGGAATGCTCCCTAAGCCCCTAAACATCCCTAAGCCAGTTTAGGATCCTAGCACCATTGAGGTATGCTCCTTATTCAAGAGATACACTTTTAAGTCCTGCTTTCGGGGTTGAAGGTTTGTTGGGTTTACAGCGACCTTTCCATTGGAGGTCAGCAAGTCCAGTGGTTAGGGATTCAGGATCTGGCCTTGGTGCTTGTTCTTGAGCCTGCCCAAACCTTCAACACTTGAGTATACAGCAAACGAGTTCTAATTATTGGAGCCCCTATGTCATGGCTTATAGTAGTGTCGGATCCCAACATCCCGAAAGCAAAGGTGAATGAGGCGTCGATGAATGTTTCGTCTTTGCCCTACTGCCTCCTCGTGGCTACGCCGGTCTTCTCCCTTGGTGCCTTGGCCAACGTCAACAATGCATGTGTTAGGTGCCCAAGAAATGGAAACTGCATCGGTTTTGGCCGTGCCGAGAAGAGTGCTTCAAGGCGGCGTTGGATTCCCTAGTTTGTATCTCTTGCGTAGGTCTTGGGGCTTAGACTGCCCCAAGCCCCATTGCACAGGACCGACAAACATTTTTATACCTCCTAAACCCTAAACCTTTGAATCCAAAAAACCTGAACCGTTGTTTTGTTCAGATGAGAACCCCACAGAGCCTTCGGCCTCACAAACCTTGCACCATCAGCCCTGCACCCTGCCTCGAGGTAACCCTCACCCTCCCCTAGCAAACAAGCTGAACCACGCCGGAGTGTCAGGATTTAGCCCCCATCAACCCTTCTCGAACAAATTGAGCCCTCCTATAATGCTGAAAAGTTATTGATAACCCGCTTCCAGAACCCTTACTCGACCCTGAACCCTAAGCCCCAAACCGGAAGCCGTTGTCATAGACAATATAGGTGCCTAATGTCTTGTCGGCACTATTTGAGGGTTCCTCATCGTACTCATAGTGAAGTAACGTGTGTATATCAACCCTTAGTGCCAGGTCTGGAGAACTGTTTGGCTCTGCTGCTGGCCGGTGCACCGTGGAGACCCATCCTCTCGGAGCTGCGGCAGCGTTTAAGGGGCCTGCAACCAAGACTGTATATATATATATATATATATGTGTGTGTACATATATACATATATATGTAAAGATTGCCTTATAGCACTATTGATTCTGCAATTAGGTCCCCAGAACCGCAACCAGAATGGTCTTTGGAGGCATAATTCCTTCATGGTAGTATAGATGGACCCTTTGGGTAAGTTCGTTCCCAGATGTCTTGAGCTGTGAAAAGTGTGTTGAAGCCCAACCGTTACCGGTTTCTTTTGGGGGGGCTTGGATGGAGCTGTCAGCAATAGTACAAAAGGGTAGGCCGAAAGCAGGAGGTTGCACTGTCCTCATCCTAACCCCTACACACCCCCTTAAAAACAGAAATGCGGTGATGACTGACAGGAAGCCCTAACACTGAACTGCAAACCCAAAGCCCTAGACCCCAAAGCCTAAAGCCAAAAGCCCTAAACCTTAAACTTTAAACTCGAAACCAGGAGCTTTTGGTCTTCCCCCTTGGCTTCGGCATGTGGCGACCTGGCTGTGGCTTTGGTGTGTTCCTTTGAGGTTTTGGTTGAGCTCCTTTGAAAGGAATCCTCGAAAGGAAGCCTTTAGAGGAATCTTTAAAGGGAACCCTCAAATGGTTCTATATGAGCTCGTATAGAAGTTTCTATGAACGACTTTGTGTTATGTTCGAGGCTGCTTGTCTTTAAGAAACCACTTCGTGAGGTTTTGCAAGGCTTTGGGGCTGAGGGTAAGAGTTTCGCAGGGTTTTGTACGGTATGGGGGTCAGACTTTATGAGGATTTGGGAGTATCAGGTCTCTGTGGTGTGGGGGCGTACTTGTTTGGGCGTAGGTTTGAGGTCGGTCGAGGGTGTGTGGGTGTACTCAGCTCTCCACATTTCAATCGTCTACATGGGTCTCGAAGAGTAGTTGTACTGTAGGTGCAAAAGCCTATCACGAAACCCTACAGTACAAGTGGCAGAGCTTAAAACCTTCAACCTGAAACTCTCTTTAACTGTAGTAACCCTAAACCCGAAATCCTGTCAAGCCCTTAAACCCTAAACCCTAGACCCCTAGACCTGAAATCCTGTCAAGCCCTTAAACCTAATCCTGTCAAGTCCTTATCCTTAACCCCGAAATCCGCGTGATCCAAGGTTTCTAGTCAGCCTGAAGTTGCTGCGGCGCGGCTTGCAGTTTAGGGTTTTAGGACTTTGGGCCTTAGGGCTTTTGGATGTTTCGGACTGTGCGCTTAGAGTTTAGAGTTTCGGGTTTCGGGCTTCCGGTTTTAGGCTTTAGGGGTTGTGGGTTATTGATTTAGGCAGAGGGTGGCTTCCGGGTTTAGGGTTCAGGGCTTCGGGCTTATAGGGTTTCGGTTTAGGCCGTCAGGCTTCACTGGCCTATTTTCTTTGAGGGGTTTGGCCAGTTAGTGAAAGTAGCTTCTTGCAGACGCTAAACAGCTATACTGTAATATCCCCCCATGTCAGATAACCTTGCAACTATTCCTTGCTTCTTTGAGCTTGGTTCCATGATAAGTTGCAAGCCCTCAGGTTCTTAACGGAGCAAGGGCGCGGCTCAAAGCTCTGAGCCCGAGTTGATTCGGAGCTGCGGGCCTTCAGGGGGTGGGCTTGGCCCCTGAGCCTTCTCCGTACCAAAGAGGGGTAATTGCGTTATTTTGGAGTCCTTATAATAAGGATCCTACCATTTAGGGTACTATGTTAGGGTCCCCCCGGGAGCACTGCAAGTCATCCAGGAGTTCAGCCGCATAACCCGGATAAAACTCCAGAGAGACCTCCCGAATCTTGAACTGTCCGTGTTCTGATGCCCCTCCACCCCGTGCCCTATCTCCACATGTCCGAACTACACCGTAACTATGCCCCTGCCTTTGCTCGCCCAGGTGGTACCTGTGCAAGGCTTATGCAGCACCACATCCATGCACACTCTTTGACGTTTGCAAGACGCTGGGAATCGCCATTGCGCCCTTCATCTGCATGTATCTGAACACTGCACAGCCGTTCCTCTGACCCTGCGTTCCAAAATGTTTGCAGCCTCCACAAACCCCGATCGAGTATTTTACCCTGACTTTAGACTTTCCATCGTTACCAAGTCACGATTACGCATCCACCGTCAGCCCATGCCGGGATACTCTGTTAGAATCTCACCGCCTCAAACGCTACCCTTACAGAACAAAACCTTACGCTACCTAACCTCAACCCCATGCGAATGTCGCCACTGCTTGGACCACAGACCAGGACATTTGGGCGTCCTTGTTAGTTCATGTTTTGTTCGTCGTGTAGGGTTTAGGGTTTAGGGTTTAGCTCAGTAGTCAGGTGCCCTTTGGGCTCAGTCGCAAGAGCGATACATGGGTGGTGTGGACCCGGACAACCCGGACCCCAAGAAGTAACACTATCCCGTGCCCTCTGTTTCAAAGGTTAGTATACCCCTAAACGGCCCTAAACCCTAACCCTTAAACCATAAACCCTAAGACCCTAAACCCTAAAACCCTAAACCCTAAAACCCTAAACCCTAAAACCCTAAAACCCCAAACCCTAAACCTCAAACCCTGAAACCCCAAACGCTTCGATTTGTTGGAGCCCGTTATCACCCCATTCGGGAGCTTCAGGTTCGCGCTCTTCCTAGGCGTGGGAGCTGGCGCCGGCTTCTACATCTTGCGAACCTTGCCTCTGGCAGAGTCCCTTAATAGAGAGGCCTTCAGAAGTGCCTACACTATTTTGGGGGCTCCTTATTATAGTTATAGTGACATACCCCAAAACCCTATTCTAACCATTAAGGCCCCTGCATTAGGGCTTGGGGATTTTGAGAGCTTAGGGCTCTCAGGGCTCTCAGCAATCGGGCTTATAGTCCTTTGAAAGCTGCGCAGTAGACTGTTACAGCTTGTACAACAGTCTTTTGCCTTGTGATCATGATTAGTAGTGGTTTCTTAGTAGTGGCATTCATGTCATTGTGATTGTGATGGCTTAAATTGTTTTTTTTATGATGGCGTGAATGGCCGTGTTTGAACTGGTTGTCAAGTTGCTGCGACTCCTCCACTGAGGGTTTCATCCCTCAACGGGAATATAGGGGCCTTAAAAATAATTACCTACACTATTTTCGGTATTCCTTATTATAGTTATACTGCAAAGGAGCCCAAAAGCCTATTCTAACTATCAAGGCCCCTACATTATGCCTTATTATAGCTATACCACACAGGAGCCCTAAACCCTATTCTAATCATGAAGGCCCCTACACTATGCCATCAACCCTGGCCTTTCTTGGTGCCGTTCAGGCTGCTCAAAAGAGCCCATAAGCCCGCAGCCCCCAAACCCGGTAACCCCCACAACGTAAGCCCCAAACCCTAAACAAACCCTCAAGCCCCCCTGATAAGGGAAGAGGATGTTTTTGTATGGGCCCTCTCGAAGAAATGCTCTCAGAATATGATTCGAGGGTTTGGGGTTTAGTAAGGGTTCAGGGTTATGCTACTATAGTACTACTACTACTACTACTACTACTACTACTACCACTACCACTACTAGTCTACTACTACCAGAGCCAAAGCCCATTCTCATCATCTTCTCCCGCTGTACGGTTGGGCCTTATCTCCTCAACCTGACTGTAGGCCGCTGCAAGACCCTAAACCCTAAACCCCTAAGAGCCCTAAAACCCTAAAACCCTAGACTCTAAGAACCCTAAGAACCCTCAAACCCTAAAGACCCTAAACCCCTAAGAACCCTAAAGACCCTAAAACCTAAAAGCCCTAAAAGCCCTAAAACCTTAAACCCCTAAAACCCTAAACCCCTAAAACCCTAAAGCCCTAAAACCCTAAGACCCTAAAGCCCTAAAACCCTCAAACCCTAAACCCCTAAGAGCCCTAAAACCCTAAACCCCTAAAGCCCTAAAGACCCTAAGAACCCTAAAGACCCTAAACCCGAAGACTCCTAAACCCCTAAGAGCCCTAAACCCCTAAAACCCTAAAACCCTCAAACCCTAAAGCCCTAAACCCTAAAGACCCGACTAGCTGCAGCTGAGGGCGGGCGGAGTCGCTGGTTAGCCCGGTGATCTTCGCAGTCTGTGAACTGGCCCAAGACTTCCGGGGTTTAGGCTCTTAGGGTTTTGGGGTTTTGGGTTTTACGGTTTTGGGTTTTACGGTTTTGGGTTTCAAGGTTTCAGGTTTTAGGATTTTGGGTTTTAGGGTTTCAGGGTCTAGGGTTGCTGGGGTTTTGGGGTTTCAGGGCTTGGGGTTCTGGGCTTCCGCCCCATCCTCCACCTGGAAGCTCTAACCCTTAAAAACCCGAAGCCCAAACCCTGAAACCCAAAGCCCTAAAACCCTAAAACCCTAAAGCCCAAAACCCTGAATCCTTAAACCCCAAAAAACCCTAAACCCTAAACCCTAAACCCTAACCCCCAAACCCCTAAGCCGTAAATCCAATCCTTCTCTCGTTGAAGAGGCGATTGAGGCCCTGGCCCTGCCTCGAAGGGCCCCAAACCCACAGACACCATATATTTCAAAATAATATAGGGTTTAGGGTTTAGGGTTTAGGGTTTAGGTATAATACAAAAAATATAATATAATATAATATAATATAAAATAAGATAATATACGGGAATATCTAACCCAAAAGGCCTCGGGATAGCGTTGCAAACACTTTGCTGCTGCGGCCGCTTCTACTCCTACCATTTCTTACTGCTGGCTACTCCTACTACTTCTTACTACTGGCTACTACTACTACCACCACCACCACCACCACCACCACGACTACTACTACTACTACTACTACTAATACTACTACTACGACGACGACGACGACTACGACTACGACTACGACGACGACGACTACTACTACTACTATTACGATTTTGTTATTATTATTACTACTCTTATAATTACTACTACTGCTGCTGCTACTGCTACCAC
>CAJNDV010024747.1:30743-45413 GCA_905221635.1 Symbiodinium sp. CCMP2456
TACCCTACATTCTACACCTACATCCTATTATAATCTGGGGTTTTCATATTATTTAAAATCAGCACGAAAATGTCCAACTTTAGAATATGCATCGTGAGAGCCTGGTCATGGACTCCCTTCCACATCAACGGTTAGGAAATCCTTGGGGTAGACGTAGCAGCAGTAGAAGTAGTAGAAGTAGTAGAAATAGTAGTAGTCGTGGTAGTAGTAGTAGTAGTAGTAGTAGTAGTAGTAGCAGCAGTGGCAGTGGTAGTGGTAGTGGTAGTGGTAGTAGAGGAGGAGGAGAAGGGGAGTAGCAGGGCTGGCAAGCCGGCAATCTATTGGTTCATCCCTTGACTGGCAGCACTAGAACATAACCTTTAGGGGTTTAGGGTTTAGGGCCCACCTCACCCCCCCACCCCAACTTAAGCTTTAAGCCCAAAACCTCACAGGTGGAAATCCCACGGCTCGCATCGCGGCCGGTGCCCTCAGTGAAGCCATCAATGGCTCCCCAGGTGCAGGCAGCGGTCGCTTCGAGATTATATCCACTCGGCCTTCAGCTAAGCTAGGAAACGCTTGCCGAAACAATGTAGAAGTCTACTTCTCGTTTCTTGGAGGTTTATGGGTAGTTATAGGTGGGGTTCTACGTAGGGTAACTGTAATTAGAACCCATACTTGACTACTTATAACCCCATTTAAAACTGCCCACGAACCGCCAAGTACGGTTCATCATCATTTGGTGCAAAATTCCCGGCGAAATGTTCAGGCGCCAGTGTTCGGGCTTGCTCAGTAGTTGCTGTGGAAGGCAAGGCGGGGAGGGCTGGTTTAGAGCCGCAACAACTGCAGCCAGGAGGAGGAGGATGATGAGGAGGAGGAGGAGGAGGAGGAAATTTCGGCCTTATCTTCATCTGAGTGGCGTCATCCGAAGATGGCAAGAGTCGAAGACAGTAGGGGAAATTCAGCCACTATACCGCAGGCGAACCGTGGCAGAGTTGTGTGTCAAGAGAAGACTGAGGAGACATCCGGCTGGGCCCGATCAGCACGTACTCTCGTGAACCCAACCACAGTTGCTTGCCGCATGGAAGATTGAGAGAAAGTCGCGCCTACAAAACCCTGGCCCAGCTGGTACTCGTGCTGCACGCTCCAGCTAGGCCAGATCAGCAAGTACTCTCGTGAACCCAAACAGAGTTGCTTGCCAGATGGAAGGAGGGTCGCACGTACAACACCCTGACCCGGCTGATGCTCATGATGTACGCTCTAGCTGTCCCAGCTCAGCACGTACTCTCATGAACCCAAACAGAGTTGAGTTGCTTGCCACACAGAAGATTGCGAGAAAGTCGCACATGCAAAATGCTCATGATGCACGCTCTAGCTGGGCCAGGTCAGCACGTACTCTCGTGACTCCAAACAGAGTTGCCCGGCAGATGGAAGATTGCGAGAGAGTCGCACGTAGGAAACCCCGACCCGGCTGATGCTCATGAGCGCTCTCTAGCCGGGCCAGATCAGCACGTTCCCTCGTGAACCCAGACAGACTTGCTGTCCACATGGAGGATGGCGAGAAAGTCGCAAGTACAAGACCCTGACCCAGCTGGTTCTCATGATGCACGCTCCAGCTGCAGCACCTTAATTTCGTGAACCGAAACAGAGGATGTGTGCTCCCTTCTTGGGCATCATGAGCACGCGCCGACTTGTATCGCTTACTCTAAATCCTAAACTCGTAAACCCTAAACCCTAAACCCCTACACTCCTAAACCCTAAACCCTAAACCCCTGAACTCGCACAAAAAAGCAGAAGAGCCAGCGCCGAACGCCACTGGCAGGCCCAACTTCGTGAGGCTTCTCGGACACCACGGCATCAGGCTCGAAGCGAGGCCAGCAAAATCCAGTCTGGTTGTAGGGTTTAGGGGTTTAGGGATTAGGGGTTTGGAACATTTTTGGGGTTTAGGCTGGCTGGGTTTGAAGCAGGTCTAGGGTTTGAGTTTTAGAGTATAAGTTTGGGGCTTGAGCTTTACCTTTTTGGGGGTTAGGTTACTAATGGCTATCAAGTCTTGCGTGTTACCCTAAACCCAGAAAGCTACACTGCCCGACACCCGACACCCCAAACCCCTGATCCCAGGTTGTAAGGATTTCAAGCGATGCTTCGTTTCACTGCTAAACCCTAAACCCTACACCCTAGACCTTCAACCCTAAACCCCTAAATCCAGGGCTTAGGGTGTAGGGTTCAAGGCTTTGGGTTTAGGGTCTAGGGTTTAGGGCTTTGGGTGCAGGGTTTAGGGCTTTGGGTTTAGTTAAGCATCAGGCACACATACACACGCATCTAAGCAAATGCTCGAGTATGTGTGCATGTATGTAGTCTTGCATGTCTTTATGTATTTGTGTCTGCATTTGTGTCTGTATGTGTGTATGTATGTAGGTGTCTTTGTTTGTCATACGCAACAGAATGTATGTACAACGACATGTGTACATATCTAAACGCATACAGACACCTGGCTATCCACCTGTCTGTCTGTCCTTCTATGTTTATGCTTATCTAGCTCTCTCCTTCTCTCTCTAGCTCTCCACTTTTCTGTCCATCTACCTATCTGTCCGTCTGCCTATCTACCTAAAATTATCTTCCTAGATATCGATCGATCGCCCTATCCATCCATCTATCCATTTACCCATCTATCTGATCCAACTCTCCTGAACCCAAAACCCAAAACCCCAAAGCCCCGAAGCCCCAAACCCCCCAAAACCCACAACCCCAAAACCCTAAACCCCAAAACCCTAAACCCCAAAACCCCAAACCCCAAAACCCCAAACCCCAAAACCCTAAACCCCAAAACCCTGAACCCTGTCTTGTTTGTGTGGCAGGCTAGTGCTGCAGCGGCTGCTGCAGCGGCGGCCGAAGCCGCAGCGGCAGCTGCCAGGGTGGCAGCCCGGGCTCTCGGTGTGGTGTCGGGGTGTACACATCTGTCTATATCTATACACACATATATACATAAATATATATATATATATATATGTGTGTGTGTGTTCATACATATGTATATATGTGTGTGTATATATATATATATGTATGTGTGTGTACGTACGTATGTCGGCATGCATGCATGTACGTACGTATGTATGTATGTATGTATGTATGTATGTACGTATGTATGTATGTATCTATCTATCTATCTACCTATCTATCTGGCTATCTATCTATCTATCTATCTGTCTATCTATCTATCTATCTCTTTAGCTCGCTGTCTGTCCTTTTCCATATACACTGTTCATATTATAGTACATATTTCTGGTTTATGTATACAGTTGCATACGATAAACATATACGTACTTATATCTATATATACACACATGCATACCATGGATTTAGGGTTCAGGGTTCAGGATTTAGGGTTGTGGTTGTTGTTGTTGTTGTTGTCGTTGCAGCTGTTGTTTGTTTGCTTGCTTGCTTGATGGTGTGTTGTCTGTTAGTCTGTGTGTTCTTTTGTTTGTTTGCGTTTGCTTCAGGGCTAAAAGGAGGTAGCTGTAAGCCCAACTCCTACAACTCTATAATGCCAAAGCTCTTCCCTCGAAGCCCTGCTCCCTGCAGCTTCCCCTGGCGGCGCACGGTTCTGGGTTTAGCGTTTAGGGTTTAATCAGCGGCCCTCAGAAAAGAACAATGAACATGATCCATTATCAGACCATGCGCCGTGCCGAGGGCCGAGGGGCAGGGTAACCATTTAGTCCCTGGCGAGCCTTTGGGTCTAGGACTTGGATTACGGTTTAGGGTTTAGGGCTTCGGGTTTAGGGTTCCAAGGTTTGGGGGGTGTTTCGTGGTTGCAAGGCTGCTCCATCCCGTTTTTGCTCTGACGCACCAACTTAGCACCAAAGCTTCGAACATATTGGGACTACAGCCCTGATTACATCTCAACGCCCTGCCGCCCGACCCAAACCTGTGGGTGTTGGGTTTCGGGCCTAAGGGTTTCGGGTTCAGGGTCTAGGGTTAAGGGCTGAAGAGCCGGACGATGCCAATAAAGATTGCAGATAGCGGCTAGCACGAGTGGCAATACCGCGATCGAAGGCACTTTGACTGCGGCTAGATATAGAGAAAAGCTAGAAGCAATACTGGTACAAATGAGAAGACCATTTGTCACACAAGATAATATCAGTGTAAACACGAGCAATGCAGCACATGTGAAAGATGCTAGCAGCAAGACCGAAACTACAAATGGTCTACTGAATATTGCAATGCTAAGACGATTCAGAGAAAGAGTGCCGAAAATTCCCACAACACCAAAAACCCTGAAGTCCGAAACCCTCAACGATACTCGGGCTGAATAACCTCCCGCGCTAAACCTCTCATTCGCTGTAGTTGCTTCCGGCCCAAAAGCCTGTCAAATCACCCCTGTACCTTAAATCCAAAACCCTAAACCCTAAACCCCTAAACCCAAAACCCCCTAATCACCGGTACCCAGAGTCGAGACCTTCCAGCCTAACGCCGCCACAAAGTCCCCGGCAGAGCCCCTCCAAAGCCCTTCTAAGTCTAAGACCTTCGAAAATCCACCACGAAAGCCCAACAGCACCTTCTAAAACCCAACAAGCCCCTTTTAAAATCCCTAAACCCTAAACCCTCAACCTCTGAACAATCCCCTAAACCCTAAAACCTTACAGCCCTAAACCCTAAAACCCTAAACCCTAAACCCTAAACCCTAAACCCTAAACCCTAAACCCTAAACCCTAAACCCTAAACCCTAAAACCCCAAAACCCTAAACTCTTAAACCCTAAACCCTAAACCCTAAACCCGAAACCCAAAAGAAGCCCAGAAGACCAGGCTGCGGCTGGGAACTTCGAGGCCCGGGAGTTGGGCGCGGGCTCTAACCGGCCGAGGCTTTTGACGGAAGCTCGGTGACTTTTGGGGTTTAGGGTTTAGGGTTTAGGGTTTGGGGTTTAGGGTTTAGGGTTTAGGGTTTAGGGTTTAGGTGGCTTTTCGGGTATGGTTTGGGGTTTAGGGTTTGCAATTCCTTTCAGGGGTCGTTTTAAGGAGTCATTTGGGTTTTAGGGTGGGTGTAAGGGTTCTGTTTGTTTGGATTTTTTTGGGGTCGGTTTAAGGATTCCTGTGCGGGTTCCCAGTACCCATAAGCAATTCTACAGGGGAGCTGTGGCACCTTCCGCTTTTTGAATTTAGGGCTTTAGGGTTTTGAACTTCATTTATAAGGGTTTTAGGGTTCGGGTTTAGAGAGCCCTACAGAGTTCCTTCTAGGGCCTTAGGATTCAGGGTTTAGGGTTTAAGTTAAACCCTAAACCCTAAACCTGGATCGGTAAGGATTCTGTTTTTCGGTAGCTTTTGGTTGATCTTGGGTCGTTTGGCGTTCTGCCGGGGTTGTTTTCGGGGTACCTAAACGGGTTTCTAAAGGGGCGGCTAAGGGCCTTAGGTTTGTCAGAGTTTACATGAAGTTGACATGTCGTGAACCCTAAACCCTACGCCCTAACCCCTGGGTATGAGGGTGTGAGCGTCTAGGGTTGTGAAGCTTAGGGGCTTGACTTTAGGGTTTAGGGTCTAGGAAGGAATTAACGAGTTCAG
Source organism: Symbiodinium sp. CCMP2456 (assembly GCA_905221635.1). Taxonomy (NCBI): domain Eukaryota; class Dinophyceae; order Suessiales; family Symbiodiniaceae; genus Symbiodinium; species Symbiodinium sp. CCMP2456. The sequence continues at coordinate 36,271 of CAJNDV010024747.1, forward strand.
TTGCAAAAATGGGGATCGATAGTAAATGAGGTGGCTTCCTAATTATGGTATCTTACATTTAAGCTCCTTGACTAACTAGAACCTAGTTGAGGGCGTGTTCCACAGACGGGTGAGCGCCACCTTGATGTGGCAGCTGAAGTAACTAACCGTCTATCTGTTTGTGCGTCTAATTGCCCATCGGTGTAACTATACATTTATCTATCCAACTTCCAATCGAACCAGGTTTCCATTTCTCTGCCTGCCTTTCCACAGTCTGGGGTTTTCGTGTCTAGAGGATTTGGGAGGTTTAAACTGTAAGCGATTATGGTGTGGGGTTTAGGGGACCTATTCTGAAACCTTGTGCCCAAACTTGAACAATTACGGGTTTTCAAGTTGTTATGCAGCCAAAGAACCCAAAGTAACATGAGAATCTTCATTCAAGAGCAATAGACTGCAATAAGTCTTCGAATTTAACCGCAAACCCCTAAACCCTAACCTCCCAAGGAAGAGGAAGCGCAGGCCTTATGGCAGCGAGGTGCTTCTGCTGCTATTGCGCGCCGATTGAGCACAATGGCATTTAGGGCTGAGGGTTTCGGGTTTAGGGTTTACTTGAGACCCCCGATTATAGCTAGCATCCCAATACTCGGGCCTTTAAGGAAAGGTGTTTAGGGATTTATGAAAAATTCACTGTTGGTCTGTAGTAGGTGGTATCATAAGTCCTCGTGAGCATTGTTGTGCTACTTGCTGCTTCTCCTGTGTGATTTATATTCTCAGAGTTTCGCGCGTTCCTTCAGTGTTCTAGTAGCTTTTACTGTGAAACACGTTGAGAAGTTTGTTGTGCTACTCCAATATCAGCATGTTTGGAGTCATCATAATCTCAACTATGAGAAACCGTTCATATCATTTCAAGGACTGTTATGGCTTCTTGCTGTTGACGTTCTTGTCGCTCTGAGTATTGTCACTGTCTTCATCGTCATCGTCATCATCGTCATCATCGTCATCGTCGTCACCGTCATCGCCGTCACCGTAGTCACCATCACCATCATGACGATGATCATCATAATAATCATCACCGTCATCGTCATCACCCTCATCATCATCACCGTCATCATCATCACCGTCATCATAATCATCATCATCATCGTCATCATCATGTCATCATCGTCCCTTACACCGTCATAAGCATCAATCATTTTTCCGTCATCGCGGCCATCACCATCAGCAGCATCGTTATCATCAACAGCACCAGGCAGAAAGGCTGTATGGCTGTCAGAACAATCGCCTAGTAGGCATCTTCAGGGCTACCAACTCACAAAGGCCAATCGTATGAGCGGTTTGTCAGCTTTCTGGGTTGTTATGTTCAGAGATAGGGCCCTGAAAACCCATAGGAGGGTCAGCTCGATTTTGTGTTTACAGCCCCGAAAAAGTCTTCATGTCTTAAGATGGCTCCTATTAAGCCATGGAGCCACAGCCCCAAAACACAGGCCCTGAGCCGGAATTTCCATCCCAGAGCCGAACCTGCAACTCTATTCCCAAATCCTTCATCCAGAGCATCCATGCAACATCTTCTGCTTGATAGACTGATAGAGTCCGACTGCGCTACCTTACTGCAGCCGTGTGCCGGCTAGGCGCCTTCATCCCGCCAGCCGTGCGGAACAAAAGGCAGAGTCGGCAAGCGCCCTGGCAGCGCGACCGTTCTGCAGAGGACACCGGTGAGCGGGCACGCGACCGCACGCCACCCCGTGTCTCAAGACGCCCTTCGCAGCAGCACACTCCGCAGCATCGCATCCGGCAGCCCAGCCACGGCTGCGGCTACGCACGACTCCAAGAGCATCATCTTCAGCAGCCAACCTGCCGAACCCCCCAGCTTGACAGGTTTACTGCAGGATGCCCCTGCTACACTTCACAGCTCTGGCAGCAGGGATGCGCATGTCAGGGCTGTCAACATCCAAGGTGCTCCTTTCAGGAGGCCCCGTGCAAGAGCGGGGGCCCACATGAGGAGCAGGAATTTGCCCCACACATGCTGGCTCCATCGCCGCAAGGAAGGTGTGACCCACCCAAGCGGGTGCGCCGAACCCCGGCAGTGGCACATCCCACGGCCAAGCCCTGGAGCCAGATGCCTTCCTACGCTGAAGGCTTGCCGAAGGAAAGCCAGTTTTGCAGCGCGTGGGACGAGTGGAGGGAGACTCAGCTCATTTCAGAACTCAGAACACGAACACGTCGTAGAGCGTCGAAGAAAATCCGCAATATCAGTATCTTCAGCAGGCGAGATAGGACATCAGATTTTCATGTCGGGTCTTGCCAGGGGCCTCAATCGTCATGCCGGTCTGCGTGAGGCGGAAGTGTGGCAGCGCAGAACCCAGCTCGCTAGGTCTTAAACTTGTGCTGCGAGCCCTAACCACTACCCATATAGTACCCTACAGAAACCTTTATAGATCACTAACCACTACCCATATCGTTTTCCTATAGACGCCCTTATAGATCTAAAACCACAGGCAAAAAAGGGACTCTCGTTCATCCCAAGCCTTCTAGCCGAGGATGGTGAAGCCAAAAGAGCTGGCCTCAGACAAAAAGGGGGGAGACAGAGAGAGCGACAGCAAAAGAGCGACAGAAAGAGAGATGCCTCCGGAAGGAGGGAAGACCCTACACCCTAAACCCTAAACCGAAGAGATAAGGAAGAGTAACAGGGCGAATGCAAGTACCGGGCTGTCCATCACAATGACATTGTGACAAGCATTGATTGCAGGGCTCCATCGTTGATGCAGCTATGTCATGGTCCCTGTCATCGGCGCGAGGGTTGGGGATCTGTCCTCCTTCTTGAATCCGAGACGCTGGCCTTAAACACCAACCCCCAAATAAAACCCTCAACCCTATAAATCCCAACTCCTCCTAGGCCCCACAGGCTCATCAGCACCTGTGACGGGTGACGTCAGGCGGCGGTCCTGACGTGGTGGTGGGCGGGCGTGGTTCTGAAATGTTTTTCAGTTGGGATCAGGGGGTGCCTTCAGTTGGACTAGACAAACCCTAAACCCTAAACCCTGAAGGCTTAAGCTCCGACCCTCCCCAAGCCCAACTTAGGGGGTTTGAGATGGTTGGGGGTTGCAGGGTGTTGGGTTTCAGGGTGTAGGCTGAGGGCCGCAGCGAGAATTATACTTCCCAACATTAACCCTGCGTTCTTGACGATATTTATGCTATACCACATCCCATGTTCTGATTATTCAGGCCCTGTAGCATTTGCATGCGCGGCAACCTGAGTCCAGCCCAAACTCTACTCTCGACGGCGACATATATAGGGCTCGGAATAATCTCTAAACCCTAAACCCGTCGGAATAAAAGCACCCTAAACCCTAAACCCTAAACCCTAAACCCTCGAAGGCCCCTGTATTTCGGCCTTGGAGCCCTCAGCCCCTAAACCTTAAGGCGGAAACCATCAGAGCGCTGAGGATGCCAGACTTTCTTTAGAGGTTGAACCTTCAGGCACTCGGCTATGCAACGCCGCCTGGCAAGTAAGATCTTGCGTACATCTTGGAGGCCTCTGAGGATTCGTTCAAGGGTTTCAATGTTAGGGCTGTAGGTTTGAGGGTTGCTCGGAGCGTATTTACCAAGTCTGGTGTAACTCCAAGCTCACAGCAGTAGAACCCTACATCATCAATCAATCCAACGCAGGGAGCAGGCGCACGAGACGACCGGACACATCCGAACGCCTCGCCTGGCCCTTCGGCTTAGCAGAACCCTGCTTCAACCCCCTAAAACCTGAACTCTAAACCCCTAGGCCCTAAACCCTACTTTGGGCCGTATACGGTGTTTGACGATTTCTGCAAGGTTGTACGGGAGCTGACCGGTTCAGCCTTGGTGATTATAGTTTTTTTGGTGCTGTAGGCTGTAGTATTTGGGAGACCCCTTAAAGGGGACCCTCCTGAACCCTACTTTATGGCTCTCTCCTAAACAGGGACCTTATTGAGAGGGTGTATATCCTCAAGGGTCCTCCTAATCCTAACTCCGAGTAAGTAGGGTCGCAAGGAGTTCTATGATCAAGTTTTCAGTGCACTTTGCTCTGCTCCAGCTTCCATGTAGAAGGTGCTATTTGGGGTGTTGATGCCCTAAACCCTAAACCCTAAACCCTAAACCCTAAACCCTAAACCCTAAACCCTAAACCCTAAACCCTAAACCCTAAACCCTAAACCCCAATCCCTAAACCCGAAACCCCGGCCCTAGGCCCTAAACCCCTAAGCCCTAGCTTCAAAGGGACCGTGAATCTGAAAGAGCCCCCGAAGCTCCTGAAAGCACTTCATATAGGGGCCTTAATAACAATAGTAATGATAATCTTAATAAAAGTAAAAAATACTAATAATAATGATAATAATAATAATGATAATAATAATACTATTAATAATAATAATAACAATAATAATTAGAATGCATTAGTTAAGGCTCCTTATTGTAATTAGAGTATTCATCTAGGGGCCCGAATAATTAGAATGCATTAGTTAAGGTTCCTTATTGTAATTAGGGTATTCATATAGGGGCCTTAATAATTTGAATGCATTAGTTAAGGTTCTTTATGATAGTTAGAGTATTCAGATAGGGGGATTAGTATTTAGAATACATTAGTTAAGGTTCCTTATTATAGTTACTTGGAGGTTCATGGGTAGTTATAAGTGGGGTTATAAGTCCCTTAATATGGGCTATAAGAACCTCCAAGTAGGGGCCTTAATAATTAGAATACATTAGTTAAGGTTCCTTATTATAATTAGAGTATAATCGACCCCAAAACCCTATTCTTATTGTTAAGGCCCCTACAGTACAGTAGAAGCCCAAAAGCTGGAAACCCAATAGCCTCATTCGTTAAGAGTACTGTATAGGGAATCCCAGCACGAATTGTCCGTGATCCGGTTTCCAACTTTGGGGGGCTCAGTATAGTAGCTGGGTTCTGGGGTACTATACTATAGTGTTTTTTGGGACCTTTTCCTCAAAGCAGCCATTCTGAAGTAAAAGTTTATACCTTTTTCTTCTCCCTGGTTACTTCAACTCCAAGCCCAGATAAAGTTGAGGCCCTTCTAAAAACCCTAAACCCTTGCATGCAGTCTTCTCAGCAGCTCCACAGCGACCTCGGAAAGGCACCTGTGAGTTCTTTCGAGGTTTCGGGGTTTGTGCTGTACGGTTTAGGTTTTCCGGCTTGCGGATTTGATGGGTTTTGTCGGTTTAATCGCGGCTTCCAATGGCAAACCGTTGCGCTTTTTGCCGGTATGGGCCCGGGTTTCTTTTTTTGTTGCTGATCCCTTGTCTGCAAACCTGACCGGTGACGCATTTGAGTTTTTTGAGTGTTTCATTTCGGACGTGGCGGCGGTCCAGCCCCAATTTCCACATCGATGTGAGACATCAGAGCAGGAAGACTGAACAAAAACCTTTCCGTTCCTTCTGCACTCAATCCCACAGCCTAGACCCCAGGCATGTGCCCCAAACTCCTAAACCTCAAGCACCTAAACCCGAAACCCTCAATTGTGAAACGTTCCACCACAATTTTAGCGCCTTAGATCCTACTGCAAGCCTCACACAAGCTCTCAAGCACTGACGGCTTGGAGGAGGCCGTGCCACTTCTGAGACGCAGGCGCCTGGTGGTTGATCTAACTTACGTCCCCACAGAGCCCAATGACCTTAATTAGGCATATACCTTAAGTTATGGGGGCCTTAAAATTATGATTTAAGGTATATTCCTTAATTACGGGGTATTGGGCTCTCTGGGAAAGCGCCAAACCCAAAACCCGAAACTCTCAACCATTTTACTTTGGGAGTTCCTTACTATAAAAATATATGTATACATATATATATATATATATATATATATATTATAATTTCCCCCCCTCCAAAAAAAAAACTTATTCTAATTATTGAGGCCCCTGCATTAAGCGTCCATCGCAAACGCGGGCTTCTTCGGGGTCATCTCAAGTCGAAGCTGGTCGGCTCCGACTTTCCCACCGGGCATTGGCTTCCGCCATGTGGGCAGAATCGTAAACGCCTATGAACCCGAATTCATGTAGGGGCCGAAATAATTACCAATAATGTTTTTGGGGTTCCTTATTTTTACCAACAATGTTTTGAGGGTTCCTTATTTTAATTCTAGTGTAACGAACCCCCAAACCCCATTCTAATTATTAAGGCCCCTATATTAAACCGCTATGAACCTTGACTAAGCCCCATAAACCCTTTGTAAACCCTAAAGAAGCCCTCAGCCATCAGCTGGCAAAGCTACAACTTTAGCCAACATCCCGGGAGTCTCTAAGCCGCAAGCACAGAGAACCCTGAATAACTCAACTCAGCTGTCTTGTGTCCTGAAACTTCAACCCTAGAAGCAAAGCCCTAAGCCTGAAGGGGTTTAGGGTTTAGGGGTTTAGGGTTTAGGGTTTAGAGTTTAGGGGTTTAGGGTTTATTATATTCAGAAAAGAGGCTCGCCACGCGATGCCGTTAAACCGGCTAAACGCCTGCCCATCCCCTGCAGCCCCGAAGGTCATGAGCCAACTTGTGATATAGATTATTCCACAGGGTTCCTTTTTACAAGTATATTAAACAGGAGCCCAAAACCCTGTTTCCAGGCCCCTATTATATTATATTCTTTCTCCTTTGTTATCTTGTACTGGGGGGCTCCCTTACTAGATCTCAGCAGTACGAAGACGGCACCCTCAGTAACAAGGGTTCAGGGGGAAACCTGGCACCCTAAGCGCAAAACCGGGAACCCTAAACCCTAAACCCTAAACCCTAAACCCTAAACCCTAAACCCTAAACCCTAACCCTAAACCCTAAACCCTAAACCCTAAACCCTAAACCCTAAACCCTAAACCGGGAACCCTAAACCGAGAGACCTAGAAGTGCGAAATGGAGCTTACTGCTGTTTATGAGGCTGGCGTCCCCTCGTGACGATGCCTGGCACTGCCTGGAATACCCCAGGCCAGCTGCTGAAAGGTTTATAAGTTTACAAGGCTTTCACGCGGCTTTGAAGGGTGTTAGGGGGCTTTGCAGAGTTGAATGATGGATTTGCAGGGCTTCGGGGTTTCGGGGTTTCAGGGAAAGGGTGGTCGGGGTTACGGGATCTGAAGCCAAACTTCCTTTTTGTTTGCCTTTGTCATCGGTATACACGACTTATAACACAGCAAGCCTTTTCTTTTCACAAGCTTATTGGAGCCCCTACCGTTGCTTGGTTTCAGCTGGGTATGGGCTTACACGCTTAACCTAAACCCGAAACCCTAGACCCTAAACCCTAAACCCTAAACCCTAAACCCTAAACCCTAAACCCAAGAACCCTAAACCCTAAACCCTAGACCCTAAACCCCTCAACCAGCAGGGTGTTGGACTGAAGGATGTGAAGGCTGAGTGCACAGGGTTCGCGATTTCAGGGTTTAGGGGTTTCGGGTTTAGGGTTGTGTAGGTTTTCGGGGTTCCAGATGTCAGTTTTCGAGGGTCTGTAGATTCCTTGGGGCTTCACCCAGAGAGCCCAATACCTCTTAATTCAGGAATATGCCCTAAATCATAATATTAAGGCCCCTGTAATGGGTATGTGGCTCTTTGGGCAGGTGGTTTGCTTCAGGTTTAATTCGGTTTCATCTGATCAGATTGAGGAGGGCGGCGCAGGGGTTTGCTCAGTACGGAGCAGGGTTTAGGGTTTAGGGTTTCGGGGATTTTATCCAGTACTGCTACCCTTCTTTTTCTGTGCGTGATGTCAGCGTTGCCAAAACGGGACGTGCAGAATTTGCACGGCAAATAGTGCTGACATGTGACGTAGGGTTTATGCACGGGATTGTGCGAGTGTGTGCAGGGCTGTAGTGTAGTCACCGTTATGTAGCTGTGCTGGTTTTGCCATTGTTGTTGTTTGTTAGCATTTGGCTGGTGGGCCTTCGATTGTTCTCCATAGTTGCGCCCAGTAGTTGTCAAGCACGAGACTGTACCTTTCTCTTGATGGACAGCAATCGCACACTTCCCTATTTGAGCAGTCATCCAGGACCCTCCTTGTACCGTCAACTAGGGGTTTAGGGTTTAGGGTATATGGTCTCAAAAAGGGGTATTTAGGATAGAGGGTAATATGGAGCGTCTAGGACAGCGGTTCACTCTAAGCTCTAAAGCCTAATGCCCTGAAGCCTACGACAAGACCCGGAGCCTGGACCCTTAAACAATAAACCCTAAACCCTAAGCCCTAAACCCTAAACCCTAAACCCTTACAGCCGTAAGCCCTAAACCCTAAAACCCCAAAGCCCTAAAGCCCTAAACCCGAAAACCCGAAATCCCTAAACCCTAAACCCTAAACCCTGAACGTCTCGGTTCGCGCGGGCTTGCGAGGACTGCCTTTGTCCCACAGCCGCTGCCAGACCTTCCGGACGGTGCTGGTGCAGGGGGCAGGACCTGGTTGCGGGCTCAGGCAGTGCTTTGTCTGTGGGATTCGTGGTTCAGCCGCCTAAGAGCACAGCAGCAGTAGCGGCAGGGAGCAGAATGCAACGCTATTTCTTTTCCTTCAATAGTAGCGGTCTTGATAGCCGAAGCAGCAGCATCCCCAAACCCCGAACGCTAAACCCTAAACCCTAAATGGGCGGCGGCGGAAGCAACGGCAAGGACAAGAAGTTTGGTTTCAGCTTGGACCTCAGCGGCCCAAATAGCAGTTTGAGCACTACGAAAACAAGAAGAACCGAGGTTGATTGCATTAGCCGGGTTTAGGGTGTAGGGTGTAGGTTTGCGATAGCCACAGCAGGCAGCAACTCCACGGCAGTTGCCACAGACCCCGCGACGATACAAACTCATACAGGTGCAGAACCATCACCATCCGCGGCAGCAGCGGCGCTACAGACTATAGGCCAAAGCCCAAAAGCCTCACTCGTCAAACGAACTTCATGAATCGAAACCCTGAACCCCCCCAACCCTCCCCAATCCTGAACCCTAAACCCTAAACCCTAAACCCTAAACCCTAAACCCTAAACCCTAAACCCTGACTCCTCCAAAACCCATCAACTAGAGACCGAGCTAGAGACGGAAGACGGCACTGAGCAACCAGCGAGAACTCCCACGTTTCAATTGGCAAAAGCCCAAAACCCCTTCAACCCTGAACCCCTAAAGCCCTAAAGCCCTAAACCCCTAAACCCCTAAACCCTAAAACCCTAAACCCCTAAACCCCAAGCCCTAAAACC
>CAJNDV010024758.1:0-42070 GCA_905221635.1 Symbiodinium sp. CCMP2456
AAAAAACCCCCCCCCCCCCCCCCAAATAGACCAACCTGAAACCGAAGCCCTGAATCCCCAAACCCCATATCCAGAAGCCTGAACAGGAAAAGAGCTCCCTACAAGTTTGCACTCCGCCCCGCGCCTCCGTGTTCTTTGGCATTGCCAAACGCTGGGCAAGGCAAGCATCCCTTGTCCTCGGAACACCAAGGCGCAAAACCGAAGAAACTGGTCTATACGGGCTCTAGAGGAGCAAGTAACTTATAAGCGTGTAAGTGTTCTACCAGGCTTGAAAGGGAGTCTGCAGAGAAGTCTTCAAAAGCTTTCGGGTGTAGGGCATACTTGGACGCTTTATTGCTTTGGTAAATGACCTCCGTAAGATGATTACTATAGCAGGTTGGAGGTACTAAATAGACATACTCAGTCAAAAAGCCTGAGAGTGAGTCTGATAAGCTGCCGACTATGATTCAGGGAACACTTCCTGAAATGAAGGCATATGCAAACACCAGTTCCACATACTACACAGACACCCCAATGACATGGTTCTTGAATAAATGGGAGGGAGATGATGCGATCCATGCAGAAGGCGTAAACTACGACCCTTACGAGGAGGATATGCCGATACTGGCCGTCGCTTTTGTAGACTCCCCTGAAATTCAGGGGTCCCTCCCTTCGAGGTTTTTGTTTTGTAAACGAAGATGTCAGGTCACTACCAGGTCAACCCGATTCTTGGCAATTCCGGCCTGGAAAAACGAGATGCTCATGCATCAACCCTGTCTCTCTCACCTATCTCTCCCTCGTTCTCTCAGGCTCTCCCCCGCTTGTTTTTTGCCTTACAACTTCTCTCTTGAAGCACCGCCGGAAAGGATGACAAGGCACGAATGCCAGGTTGAAGCTCCTATATTTCAACATGGCCTCCACAAATTGCGCCGTTAGGCCCAAGACCCTGCATCCAGAATTGCACATGCGACAGCCTGAACCCTACCACAGGCCGTTAAGGTTGACTCACCCACCTTCCGAGGTTTGGAGCTTGGGGGCTATGGCCTAAAAATGGTTTCTGGGTGTTGTAGATGTAGAAACTTCCAGCTTTTTTGACTTGATACACTTCTGGCTGTTGGAGTTTGGGGCAGTTCCTTCAGTTGAGGTCCCGGGTGCAGCTGGCTTGAATGTAACATCTATAGAGCCTCCACCCTAAGCGTACGAATAACACCAGATCAAGCGTCTCATTGTGAAGGGACAAAGGGCCAACAAGGTAGCGACGTCCTCGGTGGTTCAGAAAGCCGCAGAGAACTGTAAGGCTTGATTGAATTCTATGGCTTAGAGTCTTCGAGAGCCTGGAGCAGCAGAAGACTCCTCACACACCCCGCAGCGTCGTTTGTAACATGTCTGCACAGATTTTATTTAATTGCATGTCTAGGTACCAGGCCTGCAGACCGTATGGACCGATGGCTTCGTATGTGCATGTACGGTAGTTGCAAAGAAAGCATCTTAAACGACTGCTACTGTTTTCCTGAGTCCGAAGCCCTTCAGATTCACAGTCTCCACGAGAGCGCTCACATGCTGAATCGCCGCACCCGGCCAGCACCCCAGGTTGGAACAGTTGAACTCTGGCAGGAAATGGAGCACAGCAGCTACCTCTCTCTGCGGCTGTCGAAATGTGAAGGTTATCTCACGCTCTTGCCTAGCAAAGCGGTGTCTGCGGTCCGAGAAACTTTTCGGCCTGCACAGCTTGCACGCCACCTATGCGAGCGACTCTGCGCATTTCGGCTCAGGCTTTGTCTCAGCTTTGAAGCGGGTCTCTGCTTTTGAAGGCTACACTACGTGAGCCCCAAACCCCGCGACGTACCTCTGAGCCACATCTGACTTCCGAAGAAGCGTCGGAGCTGACAGCTCTATCAATTCAACTGAAACTGAGACTTGGGATCTGGGGATGTGGGGGCTTGCAGATCGGGATCATAGCTCTAAGGAAGGCTACCAGTGCTTGAAGCGGGAAACGAGTATCTGTGGTCACTGCTTTGGCTTTCTGCCGGCCGAGCCAAGGATTGAAGAAGGAGCGCTGCATATCTCTGACCAGTGCAAGATCCGAAAGAAGGCCGGCAACCCCACCATGTGAGCCCTTTGTTCCTGGAGCCATCTTCGATTCACCTGCAAGCCCACCTCACCAAACAACACACAAAAACAACAAAAAACTAAACCAGTGCTTCTGCACGGCGACCCGCAGAAGGGAGGGCTCTGGGAAGCTGCTGCGATGCTGTAGTAATATGAGCATCTTGGTTCATAAGCGAGAAGACGTCCGAAAGCCAGCTCCATCACCTGCAAATCCTCGATCAAAGGCCTGCTCCCATCGCAAAGCTTCACCTACCTAGCCCATGAAGCCTCAAGCCTCAAGTTCCTCAAGCAACCGGCTATTAACAGACTATATTGCCAAGCTGCTTGGCAGTCGTTCTTTCGCTTTTCAGCACGAGACCTTAGTTGGAATGAATTCATGGTCAACCCCCTCAAGCCCCATACCCTGCATGCAGCATGGTCTAGACTTTTGGCTTTACACGTTCTTGGCTGAGGTGCACTGCTGGACATGCACAGTTAAGACCTCTTGGTCAGATCCTCAGGTGGATAAGGATTCAGACCTTGGCACAGCTTTGCCACCCGAAGTAAATACTGAAGCAGTCGCTCTCTGTTTCTCTACCTCTGTCGCTCGAAATCAAGGGAACTGAAGCACTCTATAGAAAAACCCGAAGCCTTACTTAGCCAAATGTCCCAAGCTCCAAGTATAAGTTAGGCAGCAACGCAACTTCAACACCTACACCGCACTAGAATACTACCAACTCCCGAACAGCCAATGCCCCCTGTTCTTCAAATTTATACAGGGTTTGCCGGAAGAACACCCAAAACGTGACATTACCGTTTAAAGGAGCCCACGATGCACAAGAACTCTCTAGGTAAGTTACAGCCTAAAGCGCCTTATAATAAATAAGCCTTGTAATTCGGACGAGGAGGCTTCTCCTCGTCAGAAAGGATGTTCTCGCTAGGATCCGTCGGTTGCCACCCTGCGCACCAAGGTCGGTTTTCGGTTTAGGGCCAAGGGCTGTCCGAAAGCCCCGGTATTCGGCCCTTTCAAGGGCCATCCGCTCTTTTCAGCACAAACAGACCTCCAGAAAGGACACTCCTGGATCTTACAGCCTCTCTGCAAAGAAATCTCTCTCAAAACCTAACTCAAACCGTGCGAAAACAGCTTACATTAATAAAGTCCTAGAAAACACTACTTCCTGTGGAGGCTTAGGTCCTTCAGGACAAGCCCCAAAGCAACGAATCTGTAGCGGGACAAGCCTTCCTTGCATTCACCGTCTGCGGCGACGACGCGCAGCTCCTGCTTAGGCGCAATCTTAAGGCTTACGGCGTTGCTTTGGTCTTGGCTTTGGAGCTGGTGCAAGGAATAGGGTGTGCTACAGCGTGAGGGGTAGCGACAGGTCCTGAACCCCGACAGCCCAATCCCTCACAAAGGCTTTCGAGTGTGAGATCTTGACGGGCTTCAGGGCAGCGAGGTTCGGGTGAGGAACGGGGTCTGTGTAATTATAGTGTTTCCTGGTGTAGGCCCGAAATCACTGTGGTAGAGGCCACACAAGCCTATTCTAATTGCAAAAATGTCCAAGGCGGCTCTAGTGCGGCTCACGGGGGTGCAAGGGCAAGACGCTGGCCGCTACTCAGGGCTCGACGGGAAGTACGCAACCACACCAGAAATTGCCAAAGCTCAGGTCGAAGTCCGCGCTTGGGGTGGAGGGGTTTACGGCTCTATCGGGGCATTCGAGGCTTCAAATATACTTGGTTGTGACGTAGTCTCCGCACCCAGAGGAAGCCCAAATCAACTCACAGTCATGCTCCTGAGTTTGCCAGCTGAAACCCGGCCCTCCGACTATCCAAAGGGTTCAGTGCACTGTTTGGCTTGCGGGATTGGAGTTTGCACGCTTTGCCTACTTGGGCAAATTCCCGGCGACAAGCACGTCCAAGGCCCTCAATTAACCACAACCGTAATTATGCCCGAAAGCCCTAAATCAGAAACCCGAAATCCTTAAACCCAATTTTTTCACAAGGGACTCTGCTGCTGCCCTTACTGCCCAGCTTGACCCACAAGACAGTACTCATGACTGAGATGCGAGACCGGCCACTTCGCGGCTCCAAGCTTCCTTAAACCCAATGAAACCCCAAACACTTTGACCATATAACCCTTCGAAGCTACCCCTCCGACACTAAGAGCCCCTAAACCTGACATCTTACGATTCCCTGCGCCCTTGCGAGTGCCTTTTTGTGCTTGAGGGCGGACTCCATTTCACTCTCTTCCTCGCGCAAGGGATGGTAGGCTTTGGGTTATAAGTCTGCTAAAAGCTTTTGGTAACATGTCGTTTCACGAGTGAAGGTTATGCGCAGTGCATGACGAAGACCTGGGCCCCAGTAGAGGGGAGTTCTGTACTGCGGAGGCTGCAATGAAGCCACGATGTATAGGACAAACCTTCAGACGAGTCGAGGACGAGATCTCTTCATACGGCTCCGAACTGGATGCATATATTATAGTTATAAAGATGTGGGATCGTTGCACAACTCACTTTTCAAGGCGTCTCTAGCAAATCCGTCATCCGAACCAGACTCGAGCGCAATTTTCGGACACTTCACCCTACCTATAGTCTCCATTGTAGTTCCTTTTTGGGGATACCTTATAAAAACCTTAATATATAATTGGTTAAACCAAAAAAAGGAACTACAAATGGAGACTATAGGTATAACCCTTTTCAGCACGAACCTCAGGAGTCCTCGGTCTCCTTTCCTGCGTCGCCGAAGTTCTTCTCGTGGGTCATGCACGCATCTGCCAGGCAGGCCTGGTAGGTTTGCTCCTGCAGGCTAGGTTTAGGGTACAAAAAGTTTTCGGGGTTTAGGACAAAAGGGTTTACGGGTTTAGGCTAAGAAGGGTTTAGGGTTTAGGGTTGAGGTGGGGCTTTGGGTTTTGCCGTATTTTTAGGTTCGAGAATCTGAGCAGCCCCGCATCGCCGACATCACCGAGGAGCTGTTTGGTTCTGAGCCGCGCTACCATTGTTGGCGTAGTTAACACTGGCTTTTTTGAGGGTCTTCTATAGGCCTATAGGGCTTCGGCCACCCAGTAACAAAACCTCAACACGTAGTAGCATCCGCCCTGCTTCACTATTCCGAAATCGCACGGATATACTCCGAGATCCAATGCTCATAATAATGTGCCCTGGAGAAGGCCCCACAGAGCAACCGGTGTAAACATCCTTGCAAAAAGCAAAGCAAAAGCCATGCCGAAACATGTATTCTCATCGCAACTGCAAGCTGTGCACGTGAACCCTCGACCCAACTTGAAGCAGCCCAAAACGCCTGAAGCCCTACCTACAACTCCGGAACCTTCAAAAACCCAAACCTCAGGGCCCTCAAGTCCTAAACCCCCTGCACCGGTACCCCTGGTCCTCATCAGGCCTTTCCGAAAGCCCAAGCCCGGGCAACCCACACAAAGGAGCCGAAAGTACAAAACTATCAATGTTTTTTTGGGGTGGTATATACTGTAGCATAAGGAACCAGTAGGAAGAATTGAAAGAGCTCCTGGTTGTCTTTGGCCTCCTCATCCTCTTGAATCTCTTCCTCTTCTTCCTCGAGTCAAGGGGCGTTTCGGGCTGTGCAGCCGAAAATCAAAGGCCGTGTCTGTAGTCTCTATCGTGGTTGTGGCTCCTTCTTTCACTTATCGTGTTCTCTTTGGTGTGCGGCTGCAACAAGGAAGGTGGCCAAGAACAAGAGCTACAGTCAAGACTACAGGTAAGGATTCTAGGGCTCCTAGCTTCTAGTATATGTCTTGGGGGGTCCGAGAAGATTGCAGAGCTCATAGGATGCTGCTCATTGCGATGATCAACCCTGGCAAGCAAACTGGATTCTGCTCAAGGGCTTGCAGGCTTGGGGAAAATTTTTAACAGCGTCGAGGGTATGAGGTTTCCGGCTAGCGAGCTCCAGGGGTCCTCTTGGATGTAAGGCTTCGGCTCCGGGATGGAGCCTAGGGTTGAGGTTAAGAGGCTTTCGGCTTGAGGCTTGGAGTGCTGCAGGGGATCGGATCTTCGAGATGTTGAATCTCTGCTTCTGGATGTGACAGCCGGCGCTTCAGTTAGAATCGTTTGGGCGTCCGGTCGGTTCAGGCTGTAAATGCAGTCCGGCCGATACGGCTGTGCACACTCCTGCTACGATGCGTCTTCA
Source organism: Symbiodinium sp. CCMP2456 (assembly GCA_905221635.1). Lineage (NCBI taxonomy): Eukaryota > Dinophyceae > Suessiales > Symbiodiniaceae > Symbiodinium > Symbiodinium sp. CCMP2456. Next base: position 6,223 of record CAJNDV010024758.1, read on the forward strand.
ATGCTCAAGACCAAGCGGCATCGAGGAATCTTACGCACTGTGAGGGATTTCCTGAACCCTATATCGGACACCCATGCAGAAGCCACAGATCAAGCTGGGACAGATGCCTGAACAATTAGCCTCCAAAATCTTTGTGGGCGCCCCTGACCACCGAATCAAATATCAGGCGTGACACAGTAGGTGGAATGCAGCACATGAGGACACTAGAGTTGTCGCTCCTCATACCCCAATTCTACGATGTACGTCGCATGAACCACCAGTAGACCGACTGCTTTGCATCCGTAGTGCTATCTCTGACCACATACACGGTAGCTTACATTCTATGTTCCTCTAGGGGCCGTAAGTGGCCTTTTTCAAAGAGCTCTGTGTTTGCATCCAGGCATCTTCGGTGCCCTCCTTCTTCAAGACGGCACACGACTTCTTAGCTTCCTGCGAAGGTTCGTTCATGTTGCCGGGTTGTTCTAAAGGCTGTTGCCGGGTTTTCAGCAAATTATTTACAGGGGTTCCTCGAAGCATGGGTACCTTATCCTAGCACTGTCGCTTCGGGGGCTCCTTCTCGCAGAGGACGGCTGCAGGGATCAGAGCGCACTCGGTGCAAGTTCGAAGCCTTGCTATGCCGAAACCACCGGGCTCCAGCGCCAAAGTAGTAACAACGCCTTACATTGGAAGGCCCCAAAGCCTACAACCATCTAACACTATTTAAACTGCCGCACCCAATCCACCCACGCCACCCGGCTCCCCACCAAACCCCCCAAGAAACAAATCCTGCCACATAGGCTCGTGTCCCAAAATAATCCTGAGCGCGAACCCATCTCGTCATCACAGCAACCCAGTAAGCCTCAAGCACCCAAACCCCAAACCAAGTCCACAAGCCATACACCAACCAGTCTTCGCCAACTTGCAAGCAGTCCTCCAGGGCCTTACCCTCGCAAAGCCTTAGGAACAAACAGACTGATATAGAGCTCCGTCGGATTTCATTAGGATTCAATGATACGAGACCTTTACAGGGCTTCTAAACTTGACAACCGAAAGTCTATATCGGGACCTCAATGGTGTTCGATTGCGGTTTCGGGATATGTTACACTATAGACATATTCTCGGGATTTCCGCGGAATCCAATAAACTACTGTTCCCAAGGTTTAACCCGATGATTCAGGAGTCGTGGCCCATTGTGTCTCTAGCGTTTGGGACTGCGGGTGGGGCTTCGGAGCCTGGGATGTTGGAAGTCTGATATCCCCTAGAAACACATAGTAACACAAAGAAATGAACGCACAAGCTGTCAGAACAGCTCCGAGTCGAGAGTTCTGGAGTTAATGGCATGGCGACATTCCATGACATGCACCGCTTTTGTGTATAATTACCATCGTGTCGAGTAGTTCAGAAGACTACGGTTGCTAATTCTTGCGGCTCGCTGATTGCGACCTTTCTCGGAACAGTGCCAAGGAACCAGAGCAACCTGCCTAAGAGCGGTTGAAACAGACTGGCAGCCTGGCCAAGACAGCCGTACTATCGCAAACCGTATGCCACAAATGCCAGTGAATAGTTCCCTAAATCCTAAACCCAAAACCTTAAACCCTGAGTCCTGCAGACGGCCAGTGTCATAATGAGGAAGCAGAGTCTCAGAGTCTGTAACATACCGTATACCAGCTTTGAGAGAGCCCCTTACCTTCCCCGCCATCTCTGCTCGAGCAAGACCGATGTATTATTGCACTGGCCCGCCAAAAAAAACAAATGGAACCCAAAGGCCCTGAAATATCGAGCCCCAAACCCCGAAGCCTAAAACCCCCCCTAAAGCCAAAGGCCCTAAATATGGAGCCCCAAACCCCCGAACCCTAAACCCTGAACCCGACCCCCCAAGGCCGCCCAACGCCCGACTCTTCTGGCAAAGTGACTTCGGCTCTTCGACGGTGCTCAGGTTCACCTGCAGAATCTCCTCCTCTGCAAACCTGGATGGGGTTTAGGGTTTAGGGTTTAGGGTTTAGGGTTTAGGGTTTAGGGTTTAGGGTTTAGGGTAGAGGATCAGGATTTTACGTCGAGGGGATTAGGGTTCACGGCTTAGGTTTAGGGTGGGTCCAGAGAGCTGTTGCTTGGATGCGCTTTGGACTTAGTACGTAAGCTTCGTAAGGCGGCTATGTGGGAGTCCTACCAGAAATTTAGATAATGGGAACCTGCATGTAGAACTAAGGTGCTAGGCTAGGAGTTAAGGCTTATGATTTCAATGCATAGGAGTTGAGGCGCAGGGCTAAGGAAGTAGGGCTTGGGTTTTTAAGAATTTGGGGGTTGCTTGGGACAAGGGCTACGGGTTTGGCAACGAAGAACATCAAAAAGCTTGGAATGGGTCCCTAAACTATAGGCCTAGGCCACCCTCCCAAAACCGAGTCTCAGAATCTCTGAAGCAAAAAACAAGCTTGCGGCGCGAGCGGCAGACTGGCCATGCTTGATAAAGAGTTCAGGCGCCCCTCCTGTGAGGTGTTTTTTTTTGATTTCGTTCGGGTTTAGGTAAAGTTTAGGAAGCCCTTAAACCCTATAAACCCTGAACCCGATAAGCCCTATAGACCCTAAACCCTAAACCCTGAATCGTGAACACTAACTCGAAAAGCCCAAACCCCTAGAACAGGGTTGTTATGGAGCTCTAGAGGGTCTTCATCGCGGCCTCTGGGGTGCTTCTTGTCCTTTAGGCTTTGCTTACGAAGGGGTTTAGATAGGTTTAGGGTTTCAAGGGCTTGCTGAAGGGGTCGCGAGGGTTGAAACGGGAGGTTTTGCTCTTAGTCTTCAATCTTGCTTAGGGTTGTGGGGTATACCAAAATATAGTACCGGAAATCCGAATAACCCTAAACCCTAAACCCTAAACCCTATAACTACCATGGGACTTTTCAAGTCTGTTCAGACCTCTCTATGTTCTTTTTCGGAAAGCCTCCTGGGCCCGTAAACCCTAACTAAACCCTTTTGCAAAAAAAACCCTAAACCCTAAACCCTAACTAAACCCTAAACCCTAAACTCTAAGAGGCTTAAGTTGGGTTCTTAGGGCTTTCAGATCTTCTGGTGTGCGAAGGTTCGGCCTGGGAGCGTCTAGGGTTCGGGCATGTCAGGGTCTTACAGCTTTTTTGGGTTCAGAGAAGGGGGTGGAAGGGTTCCCCTAAACCCTCAACCGTGAGTTTGGGGCTTTTGGGGGGAATCACAGGGTTTGAGGCTTTTACAGTCGGGTTTAGGGCTCTTAGGGTACATACGAACTGGGCTTTGGGCGTGAAGAGAAGGACCTTAAGTTAAGGAACATGGGGGATTACCAATCAGGGATCTGCAGTTTCAGAAGACCTTGCCAGGGACAGGACCCCTAAACCCTAAACCCTAAACCCTAAACCCTAAACCCTCGGTAAACCCTGACTGGAAGGATCCTTCTCGGAAAGAGTTGGTCTAAAAGGAGCCTGCAATCTTAGAACGAAGCCCAGCATGTCCATGGGACGCAGGCTGCAATCACATACCCTTCAGGGCAAGCTGCAATATCCGCCCGACTTCTTTGGAACATGTCGTACGCCGAGCTCACCTCAATGCAACAGGCTTTGAATGCTGTGTCTGCCGGGTTGCGTTCTATCAGTTTGCAAGGTCTTCTGCGGAGTCTACCAAACCCGCGAGACCCGAAACGCATGTGACAAGGGAATGATGGCATTTAGCGGATATTGGAGTCTCTGGGTGCGATGGGCTACCCTGTATATATAGCCTTAGTGACAGTCGCAGCAATGAAAGCACCTTTAACTAGGAATACAGAATGGGATCCTACCGCTGGACAAGGCCCGATTTCTGAGAAGGGAGCTGTGGGTGTTAATCAACGGTATACCTTAAAGTTGTCGTCTGTTGGTGTGTGCGCGTGTGTGTGTGGGTTGTGTGGCTTGGCTCAGTGCCGAACGGGAAGTCCGTTTCTACAGCATGATTCGAACAACAGCGGTGCTTCACACAACTCGGTCTCTTGTCTTAAACCATAGACAGTAGTATCCTCGTCCTTGGTATAAGCACCCCTAAGTACAACTATCCAAAGCCCCTGTGAACAGACCTTGGCTTTCGAAGCCATTCTCCTGCACGGAAGACGCTGCGGGGTCAAGGCTTACGCTTCGGCTCAGGGAAGCCTCCCTCCAAAAAGCAAACCTGCTAATCCGAAGGGTCACCAGACTTATCGCCGAATCTGGAGCTCTCGACCCTAAAACCTACGTAGACTCTGCCCTGGACCAGCCCGGAACCCTACAATACCCTGAACAATGCACTCCCTAAACCACATCCGAAAGCCAACCCTATCCGATCCTGACCCCCGGTCTCGACTGCACTGCAGCCGAAAAGCCATCCGATCATCCCCTCGAGGATGCCACCTGCTGGGACTCAAGACAAGGCCTCTGAACATGAGGGGTCCGTCTTCCGGTGGCTCGAAAAGGATCCTGTCAGTTTCCATACCAGGGCAAAGATATTGGGGATGATATTCGGATTTTCAAGGGGTCCATAAGCCGTAAGCACATGTAGGGATCCTCTGGTTCTCTGGAGGGTCTATATCATAGCCATACAAGGATGCCGTGTGTTCTGCAACTCCCACGGTGTCTGGATTCGCCCATTCAGGGCTTGGCACGGCAGTTGCATCAAACAACGGTATACACATAGCACTGAACTCCGACATCCAACAGTGCGACACAAAAACCAGAACCAACAATCCAAATCCCTAAACCCCCTATATCCGTTAGTATCGAACCCCCTAAACCCTAAGCCTAAACCCTTGGAGCGACGCTTCTGAAACCCTCATTAGCCTCCATCTCGGTTCCGGGAGGTCGATCGCCTCTCCTCCATAGCTGCCGCTCCGGCACCTCAAAGCCGAATTCTCTGGTTAAGGCTCAAAGTCTGTTTGCTGGGTCCTTTTCACCGTCGCCCGTTCCGTCTGGACTCCAACAAGGCCGCTACGACCAGGAGTATAGGGTTCAGGGTGCTGATTTACCCTACCTTTCAACTTTCTCTCGATGTTCTATGAAGGTACGATAAGGGCTCTGCAATGCTTGGGCGAGGATGGGGGATCCTGCGCGTGCGTAGATTAGATGGGTACGTTATGCAAATTCTGGCTCCTGTTTAAAGTCACCAAAATAGTACGGCATACTTCTATAAAAGGGACCCTGAAAGGGACCTACCTTAAGAGAACTACCATTATACGTTGGCTAGGATGGAGAAACCCACTAAGGCCTGCGTATACAGCATATACGAAGAGCTACATGCACTCCTAGACGTATAGAGTCCAAGAATTTCTGCGTAACTGGGACTCTTTGGAAGTATTGGGTTCAGGGTTGTACGCTCTCACAACTCGGACATGCCAGGCGAGGTTCCATAGTCGCAGGTCGGAGTGACACATGGGGTTCCGGGTTGTGAGCAAACTTTGCAGAACAGCTTGCGGCTCAGGGCTCATAACTCAGGAATCGTACAATACGAGTCGTATAGCTGTTCAGTGGGTCGAAGACTCCGCGGAAATCGCAACACAACCCTAAAGACCTCGAGACTAAAGGCGGCCCTAGAACGCTGAAGGCCCTGCAATCCTAAACCCTAAAACCCTGAAGCCCTAGCCCTAACCCCCCTCCACCAACAAAGACAGACCGGTCGAGGATTCCCCAGCGAGGTCCCTCAACAAGGGCACCATTCCATGTTAGTTTCAAAGACGGTAAAGAGTCTTAATGTAAGGGCCATGATAGTTTCCAACCGGCTTTGGGGAATGGTATACTAAATTTAAAAAGTTAGGCTACTGCAGGCGCCGGCTTGTGCTGGTTCACAGCTAGTGTAGGGTCTGACCGCCAACGCCAAGGGGAACCAAGAAGAGCCATGTCGAGTCGACTGTTGAGTCAGTGCAGCCGGGACGCAGCCTCGACCTCAGCTAGAAGATGGATTTGGTGGGGGGGGGGGGGCAGCGTGTGGATTATCATGTAGGTCCCTGCTCGGTTCCTTATGCTATGTCCCAGTTTGATTGTCAAGGCATCCCACATGACCCCAGATCCAAGGCCGTCAAGCCCGAATAGCTTTCTACTGGCGCCAGTGGCACTGGCCTTCTTAGACAGAGAAGGCAACGCAAGTGGATGGAATGTCTGGGCTTAGTCTGGTCGAAGGGATGTCTCGACGGTGCACACTTGAAGGTGCATATGGCTGTTGGTGGTCTGACCATGGCATCTAGATCAAACCATGGGTCCAGTTTGTCTAAGCTTTGTTTTCAGGACTCAAAGTCTAAACCCTTTTTTCTCTGATCCATCCGTAGGATAAATACCTGTACAGAAGGCATGCCCTGTCTGAAGGAAGCCCTTATAGCATCCTACACTCGCATTCTTTTGAAGGCCTGCCTTGTTTTGAGGTTCTGGGGTTTAGGGTACTCAATGACGGATTGGTCTTGAGCATAAGAGGGCTCGGTAAAGGACCTGGCCGATTAACATAGCCCTTAAAGTAAACAGAGCTCGAGCTAAAGGAAAACTCCACACTTAAAGCCCCTGTTCCTTGAAAGCTTTTTGGACAGTTAGTGAGAAAGTTGGTACACGATGAACTAGGGACATGTTCTGAGGTCCACGCCACAGGCTGTTGGAGGTGTACCAATCCTGAGCCCAGGCTGCAGGAACAGGATTGCCAGATTATCAAGCTGACCCTGAACTACCAAAACACTGAAAGCTCGAAGGAAGTCCATTCCAATCAAACCCTCTGTGGATGGTGAGAGGGATTCTGGGTTGATTTAGGGAAGAACCGGACATTGAACATATGCTTCGGGCCAAGAGCTTCGCGATCTAAGTGCCCCTGGTTCAGACCGAGACAATCCTTGCCTTTTCAAGAATGAGGTTTCCGAGGAGACGCTGTTGGATTCAAGACTAATTCATCCTCAGCCGAAGTGTGTTGGAGCCTTCTGACACCTAGGACCTAGAGAGAGATGGAGAGACAGAGAGAGAGAGAGAGAGACCCTTTGAGCCTAAGAGCAGTGCTCCTTGAAGTACTGCTTTTGATATTGGAAGAGGCTGAGTTTGTTCGGCCTTTGGAGATGTGTCAGGCTTCAGGGCATTGTCCATCGCAGATGTCCATACCCTTGTGTTTTGTTCTCAAGTCTCACGCGGCGAAAAGCACGCAAGTGGCCCCCTACTTTGACTCAACCATTTGCCAAAGCCAAGTCCAGCCCCATCATCCTGAGTCTTGGCAAGGCTCATCCCGATCCTGAACTTACAGCCACAGAAGAGCCTTGAAGTTTCAACCTTTCAGGGATACTGACCTCGGATCTCCGAACCCATAAGACTGCTCTACATCCTAAACGGGGATGGCTTGGGGTTCGCAGGGTCCGAAAATCATGATCCCATGACCCGGGGCCGCTTGAAAGCCGGGGTGCATTGTAGAACACGCCGGACACCTCGGCAGCTCGAAGTCTCTCGTTGCTTTGCCCAAAAGAACAAAAGTACCTACGCAGCCGCTAAATTTGCGGGTATGAGACAACATGGCAGTTTCAGAAGTCTGCCCTAACACAATTCTCGAAACAGCCATAGCAAGATCTCAAGAGAATGACGCCCGTAACTTTACACAACCTCCCATATCGAACGAAATACCAGCAGAACCATCGCCCCACGATTCTGCAGTCTATACCTTTCTTCGGAGCAGGTGGCACGCCAGTTTTGGCGGTTCCAGTGGTGGCGATTGGCCTTGTAGGTGACGCCATAGCCTTGGTGTTCATTCTGTTTCTACAAGTGGGGGTTTCCAAAAATAGGGGACCCTAATATAGTACCCTAAATAATAGGTTCCTTCTTATAAGGACCCGCAAAATAAGGTACCCCTAATTTTCGGAAACTTTGAAGTCTTCTCCAGGAAGTAAGTCCGATAGGGAACCCTGCAGCTGCCATACTGTTTGGGGAAGTGGCCATGATGAACCCAGTGTCAGGTTGGGCCACCTCATAATAATATTAATAATAATAAAAATAAAGATAATAATAATAATAATAATGATAATGTGGCCATGATGGTGTAGCAGCTGTCACACGCCGATCCGGATTTCGCTATCCACACGTGGGTCTTGTTCTGCAGAGCTAGGTGGCATTCCGGCGTGGGGGCGTTCTTTGGCCGGGGTGTCTTATCCGCATCTGATTGAGTTGTTTGCAAAGTTTGAGAAGGTAGAAAGTAAGAAAGTTGATAAAGCATTCGAGCATTGAGAGGTTCAGGGTTTAGGGAACAAGTTTTGGACTGCTCAGGGTGTACGGGTTTAGGTTTCAGAGAACACGGTACTTGTCGCGATACTTGTGGAGTCAGAGCTTAGAGCAAAAGGCTTAGCTCCGGTCTGGGGTTCTGTTCTTGTCCAATGTGTGGTATCGTTCTTGGGATGCCGACATAGCAAAGAATCTCGAACAATCCTCGCCTACTTGAAGAGCATAGTCCCCTTCTCTTTCATAACCCACGCCGACCAACTTCTGTCATGTTTGGTCCGAGGAGCTTAGACCAACTTCGATCCTGTTGGGGATGTGTTCGTTGGGCAGGCTGGTGGGGAGGAGCAGCATTTGAGGTCAAGGAAGTGAGGGATCAGGTTCGTGACTGGTCGGAGGACGGAGTTCAGCTGCTTTGGCTGGAAGGCTTATAAGGGGGGGCGATTTAGGTCGTGCAGGAGATGTCTGCCGATCCTCTGCCCATATATACAGTCATGCATAACAGACAAACCAGCAGACAGCTATCAACTGACAGCCCTACTGGCTCCAGTTAAAGACTATGCCACTACGTGAACTTGCTCTACGTCCCTTATTTTTGCCTCCCGCCTGGCTAGGACGAACCTACGATGCAGGGTCCCTTATACTGCTCATATAGTCACAGAGTACCGTCGCCAGATGCCAATCTGCAGATGGATGCTACTACTAATATTACTACTACTACTGGTGCCACGACTACTACCACTGCTACTCTTGCTGTGGTATACCTCTCCGGCCCGAAACTGTCATCGAAAATGATGAATGATGAACCATAAACTCCCGATCATGTTGGAGGCTTCAGGAAAGAACTGGCTCCTGTGCGTCTCACGGTTTCTCTTCTCTAAAACTGTGGCTCTTGGCTTCAGGCTCCATGGTTCAACGCTTAGGCTGTTGGGCTTCAGGACTTAGACGTAAAGGTTAGCGTTACCGCTTTGGAATTCCGTGCTTCCGCCTTGAAGACCAGGTTCAGTAAAGTCTGAGACCCCATGACCTCTTGGAAGCAGCACCAAAAAGTCGCACAAATAGCTCGAGGCTCCACCGTAAATCTCATAATTCCCGAAAGCCCTTAATTCTAAAAGGGTTAGCCACTCTTCCTTATCACACCAAATCCTAGAATCCTTGGACCCAAAGTGAGTAGCTTGAACCTGGCACTTGGAAACCTCACATGCTAGCTGTTGAACAGATCTGCCCTCTTCTCCCAAAATCCTTAGCCTTAACCCCTCTGCCAAACCCCCCAAACCCCCCGAAGTAAGGAGACGCCCTCATGGCTCGGATCTGTTCCTCACCCCATCCCGTAAGCGGCCCTTGGCTCGCAAACGAACCATACAACACACCGCAAACAGTGCACAATGTTCGGCCTTCGGTAACCCGAAACCACCCATAGAGACGTCCACCGAGCCCCAAAACCTGTGGACAGAGCCGACCCTACATCAAAATGTATTATGACATCCCTTCTTCTTCTTGTGATTACCCGAATGAGAACTGTTGCCATCTTTGTTTAACGGGCCTGCGGTTGTTCCAGCTCACGACCAAGTTTGTGCCAGCCAAGTTGTAGCGCCAGCTGCTTCCCTCGGAAAGAAACCCCAGTGGCCCTGATTCTGGGGCCTTAAATGACTAGGCTACGGTAGAGTTCCCTTTAACGCTTCAAGGGCTCCTTTAAGAGGTTCTATAAAGGACTTGAGGACGAAGACTCTAAGCTTGACTTGGAGTAAAGAAAATGAAAAGGGCTTTGGGCTGGCCCATGGCCGTACTCAGGACGTAGTGTAGGGGCGTGAATACTTAGAATAGGGTTCTGTGGTATATCACAATTTCAATTGAGTTGGAAGCAAAACAAAGGGTCTCACCCAGGCGATGGTGATCGTCTCTGGCTCGACTGTACAACACCGCTCGACGGGGTCCTTCTTACAGATCCAGTTCGAAAAGCCTGTACTGGAATTTGCGAACCCAGAGCACCGAACAACATCGCTTCCCATCTACTATGCTATGAGTACCTACCACCAAATGAGGTAAGACCGGTAGGAGCTTTTATTCCTAGCCTCCTCAGAACAAACTCAAAGACACGGTCATAATTAAGACCCATCCAACGCATATTGTATACGCTGACTTCACATCAACAGGCCTTTGTCGCAGGTTTTGCCCGGCTCTTCTAACATTACCTGACCTGAGCCTTGGCCCGCTGCTGTTTATAGGGCCCCAGAAAAAGCACATAAGCAAAAACATCGGATAGGGATATCCCACATGGACGCCCTCATAATGAAGCCCGATCAGGTAGGAATATCCCTATACAATGCTTGTGCTTATGTCCTTGTTGGGTTCTTAAGTTTAGCAAAGCGACTCTTCCAGTCCAACTATTTTGGATGTTGCGGTCGTTCCACTTCACAATCCACGGCGGGTTGCTGTTAGCGCCTCAGAGCGACAGATCTAAGCCACCAAGCCCAATAATGTCTACATGAGGCTGGAAGCTTGGCTCGGGGCGTTCGAGGCTTGGAGGTCAAAAGCTCTATGAGGATGCACGTACGTGTGTTTCGAGCCCATGGCCCAGGGAATGGCTTTGTGACGCAAGGCCTCCGTTTGTTTGCTTCAGGATCATGAGGCGGTGAACAAATTGAGAACATAACGTTGCCATTACCGGGCTTGGGCGAGATACTTAAACGCGGTAAGCCATTGAAGCAGCAACGCTACACGCCGCCACACGGCCAGTCTGGGTTGCGAGCTTCAAGAAAATATCTCAAAGTCTTGACTTCTGCTTCAAAGGCGCAGGGTCGCGGTTTGGAGAGCCGCAAACCCCAAACTCAAACGGCGTGAAAAGAAACCGAAACAAGCCCTCAGGCCCTGATTGAGCAGACCACGAAGACTGGTAGCAAGTTGAGATGACAGTCGGACCTGGGAATAGACTGTATTTAAACGTGACCCTTCCGTTCCGCATCACAATGCCCTTCCTGAAAACCTTGGCCCAAGATCCCTAAACCCTCAAAGCCCTGCAAAAGGACTTCGGCCAAATGTCGGACGGTGAGAACGTTCTTGCTGAGAAACCTGGGCAGTTCGGAGTGGCCGAGACGCACTTCCGATATAAGGAAGGGCACTTCGGTCGGGTTTTGCACTCCAAAGAAACCCAATGGTTCAACCAAACCCAAACCCAGATGATCCAGCGGCAAAGGCCGGACAACTTACATGCCCCACAGACAGCAGCGCTTCTCTAGAGCCAAGAATGGCCAAGAACGTGCCTCCAGCTGCCGGGAAGCTGCGGCAATCGCCAAACAGTACGATGAAATGTTTAGCGTTCAGTGCTCTTGGATACTGGCTTCCCAGGATGTAAGGCTCGAAGCGCAGTGGGGGGGCAGCTCTTGCGAATCCCGAGATCGGAGGCACGTAGACTTCACCACACAGGTAGACCTGCGCACAATCCGAAACCCAACTACCAAATTTCAAAGCCTTCCTGCGACGCCCTAAACCATGTTCCCGACATTATAGTAGGAAGAACTCCCCCCGGCACACCTCAAAGAGCCCTTAACCCGAAAGCCATAGACCTCTAATATAAGGGCCTTAATGATTAGAATAGGGTTTTGGGGTATGGTATACTACAAATATAGTAAGGAACGCCCCAAAATAGTATACGTAATTATTAAGGCCCCTTTTTAAACCCTAAACCCGTCAACGCTCACATCCCCCGAAGCTTCCGCCCAGAGACATCCCGCCGAAGGCGACGCCAAAGGCTCCAGAGGGCGAGACCGGACCATAGAGTCCCTGGATCCACCTTGGTTTAGGGTTTAGGGTTAAGGCTTTAGGGTTTAGGGTTTAGGGTTAGAGTTTTGGGGGTTTAGGGTTTAGGGGTGCCGCTAAATCTTACGAATATTTCTGAGACTAAGGCTATGATTATTATTACTATTGTTGTGGGTCCACTAAACTGAGATGATATCTTTGTTATCACCATGAGTGTCGTTGGCATTCTCTTCCTGCTCTTAATATCAAGGTACCACTGTCCCGGTTCTCATTACAATTGCAATGGACACACCTTGGGTCATTTATGGTCGGCTCCATTAAATGGCCACTCTGTAACTATCATTGCTTGTCGCATTAGTCATTAGTGTTATCTCCTAAACCCTAAACCCTAAACCCTAAACCCCTAAACCCCTAAACCCTAAACCCTAAACCCTAAACCTTTTTGAAGGGGCGGGGCTCATGGGGCCGGGAGCTCATGGACTTCCTGCGAGGCTTGGCTTCGGCTTCGACGGGCGGCTGGGGGACTGAGGGCTCCTTGGAGTTTCGGGCTTCTTGCGGTCTAAGAGAACTGCCAGGTCCTGAGACTCTACAGTTTAAATATGCTAGGGTTTAGGGCTCAGGGTTTAGGGTAGGTTGGATACACCTCCAGGCCCCCATATGCCCGGGACACAAGTCTCGAGCCCTGAAGCCATCAGCCCATTGCAGAAGCCTGTAGAAACCAAACCGCATCGCTGGAATGAAACTCTGACCCAGAAGCAAACCATACGCTAACCTTGACAGCCCAAACCGGGCTCTAAGTTAGGCAGCCCAATTTCTAAAGCCATCGAATACTCAAATCAAGACTTGCCAAGATACATGCAAGCCCTAGCTCAAAAGGCTTTTCCTGCATCTGAAACACCATCACCAAAAGGCTTATGTCGAAGACTTGCTCCTACCTCCGAAGGGTTATAGGGAAACCGACAATCCAAACCCTCAGGCATGCCGAAATCCCAGTAAGCCCAAAGTAAGTTGACCCTAGGGCTTTCATCCTGAACCACCTAGACCTAGACCCTGGATCCCAAGAGGACCTGTAACATGCCGCACTGCAGCCCCTTTAAACGGAAAGCATGTCCATTTTAAGAAACAAGAGCATTATAGGTCTTCGTTTCCAAGCTAGCTCCTCGCCACAGCCGAGGCGCATGAAGTTGGGACTGTTCGGGCAGCTCCTTCGTTGAAAGGAGTTGGGTGAAGGGTTTGGGGTTTAAAGGTGCGCGCTTCCGCATCGAAGCAATCAGGTTTCCGATTCAGGTTCTACATGGGGGTTCCCGAAAATAGAGGACCCTAATATAGTACCCTAAATAGTAGGATCCCTATTATAAGGACCCCCAAATAGGGTACCCCTACTAGTCGGAAACCCCCACATGAAAGTGGGCCGGCTTCGGCAGACAACCGGCCTGATCTTCCAGCAGCTTTAGTTTAGAGCAACAAGGAGGATCTGCACCTCTATCAAGATAAAGAGAAGCACAAGAGCCCAGCACAACTTCATTAGGAAATATACACTTTGAAGAATGTCATTAGAATTTCATTGTCAAACCCGCCATAACTTGAGGTATGTTCCCAAATTGAGGGTGATACAAGCCATTGCCCACGGCGCTGTTGCAGCACCGGGTCCATAAGCCCTTCAAGAATCGAACAATATGAAACCCTATAAAACCCACTACAACAAAGGTATATAGCCAAATCTACAACCAGCTTTAATATATTCCGCAAATCACCGGTGGATAGCCATGGCACTGTTTCAGAACCCAGTGCGTGCCGGGGACGAGGGGATCGCTGCGCCGTCCGTTTCCTGGGTTTTGGGGAGAGCGAGCAGAGGGGAGGGCTTCCGGCTTCGGGACTTCGGGTTTTAAGCGCTTTGGGGAATTGGGGGGTTTAGGGTTTAACGCGTTTTGGGGTTTTGGGGGGGGTTTAGGGTTTGGAGTTTGGGGGTGTAGGGGTTTCGGTATAGGGTTTGAGGGTTTGGGGTGGTTTCGGGTCTGGGGCTTGCTGGAAGACCTCATAGACTTGGTAGGGTTTAGGGTTTTAGGGTTTAGGGTAGACCTCATAGACTTGGTAGGATTGCTTGGAAGAAACGCTTGATGGAGGGCGATCCAATACACGTCTCTCCACATACATAATATCGAGGAATGAGTAAACGCGTATTCATATACGCACGCAAATAACGTTTTTTGTATCACTCAGTCGCCCGGTCGCCATGGGGGTTTAGGGTTTAGGGTTTAGGGTTGAGAGACCCATGGAATGGAATCACTGGGAAGTTTGCAGACCGAAAACCCTACCCATAGTCACCATTGTAGTTCCTTCTGTCGGTGTTGAACGATTGGGACCCTAGAATAGTGACCCAACATGGAACCACAGTGGAGACTATACGGTAAACCCAAGAGTCGAACGCCTCGTTTCCGTGTGCCGCATGCCCAGGGTCTCTGAGAAAGCTGTGAGGGCTGGCCGGGGCCGGACCGACCCAGACGAACCCAGATCCCAAAATCCCTGTCCCTAGATGACCATGAACAGTATAGGGTACCCGAAAATGGAACCCACCAATAGTAAGACCCTATAAAAGAACTCTAACTAAGAACAAGGCTCTCAAGCCCCAAAAAAGGAGGTCTCGGGCGTAGGAGTTCGTGCGTTGAGGGTTTTCGCGTGCCTATAAGCCGAGGCACTGCAGGTGAAGTGCGGATCTCCGGACCAACAGTTGTAGAAGCTGGCACCCATGGCGGGCATCTCGATCCTGCGAAAGGCAGGCAGAATTGAAAGCTTTCATTTTCGGAGCAGCTTGGGCTGAGGTTTTTGTTTGCGTAGGTTTCCAGGGCCATAGGCTAGGCTGTAGGGTGTCAAGAACTTGAAACCCTTTAGTCTTTCGTCTCGGGGACATTTAGGGTTTCGGCTCTCACTCTCGCACAAGGCCGGCAAGGCTCCACACATTTACACCCCAAACCCTAAACCCTAAACCCTAAACCGAGGCATACATGGCTCCACACATTTAGGGTTTAGGGTTTCGGGGCTCCTGCTCGGGAACTCGAAGAGCCTTGAGGTTTCGGGCCGATTTGCGGCAACGCCAGCATGCAATGCAACAGTTTTGGTAATATCTATATATATATATATATAGGCCTTCATAATTAGAATAGGGTTTTGGGGTATATTATACCATGATTATAACCAGGAACCACCAAAATAAGAGAGGCAACTGTTAAGGGTCTAAAAAGAGTTGGCCCAGAAGTCTTAAGCTTAGCGAGGTCGAGGTCTTGCGGGTTCCTCAGACTTCAACAACAAGAGACGATGAGTGAGTCATGGCTGGCCTAATACAGGGGCCTTAATAATTAGAACAGGGTTTTGAGGTATATTATACTGTAATTATAATAAGGAAGCCCAAAACCCTATTCTAATTATTAAGGCCCCTACATTAGGGCACTTTCACAAGACCTCCAAAGTGTATACTTATGTTTTGCGGCATGATATGGGTTCCGAATCTCTTCCTGTGTGTGGCGGATTTAGGGTTGCCGGTTGCCGTCCAGCTTTACCGGAAAGGTTCAAACAAACAGCTAAAAACCTGGTAGGAGAAAGGCTTGTTGACTGTCAGCTCAGAAAGCTATGTAGGGGCCTCAACAGTCAGGATCGGGTCTTGGGGCAAGTGATGGTATAGTGTAAAGCTTAAGGAATGGTATGCTTCAGGTCTTTAGGCTTCTATGCTAGAATATCTGCATCTCTAGGCCCTAAACCCTAAACTCTAAACCCCTTTTTTTTGAACCCAGGCTCTTTGCTAACCCTAAACCCTAAACCCTAAACTCGGCAATGTATTCAGGAGTCGAGCGGCTGGCAGCTCGCCGTCCCTTGCCTGAGCACCGCCATGCTTGGAGCATGCGGCGGGATCCCGAAAAGGATGGATTCAGGGGGTTAAGGGTGGGGATAGTACAAAAGCGGCTAGCTGAAGGTGATTCCGAACAGACTACCTTAAGAAACGAAAACAGTCTGGGCCTGTGAGATTACTCCGGGATCATCATGCGTAGTAGTTGCCTGTATTTGCTGTTCCCTGGACGCCCAAACCCACAGACCAACAGCTGGGTTGAATGTCAATCCTTCCCAGTGCCTGCAGATGCGAGGAATACCTACCTATCCGAACTATAAGAACGGGCCTTTTAATGCTTAACATTTAGGGTCTTGCAGTACTTCATTTTGGCCGGGACTGCCGATGCGGGACGTGCAAACTTCATACTGCGTGCCTCGTGAGCTTAACTATTTCAAGGCCTACCCTCCGTGGATGAGCTCGGACACAACACGTGTCTGGGGTTATTCATACCTTCGTAGCCATCTGCACTTCTTTGTGTTTGCTTCGTTTCGTGGGGGCCGTGGGCCCACCCACTCAACGCCGAGCGACAGGCGACCGTTGTTGCACTCGAGAGAGCCCCGTGTGGCCGAGAAGCCTGCCTTAGAGTGGAAGTTCTTTGAATTTGGGGGTGGGGGGGGGTACTTTTTTCCCCTATGGCTTCAGGTACCCACATGATGGGTTACTGGAATACTTTGTGTATGGTGAACAACGAACAACCGACTAACTATTTGATCAACGTGCTCTATAAAACGTTCTGAATTGGGAGTCCCTTGTATAACGCTTTGTAGCGCTGTTCGTGGGGTTTCTCGGGGCTCCGAGCTGGTTTCTAAACTTAGGGGGATCGTACTTAGGTCCTTTGGATAAGCTTCAAACTAAAGTCTTTGCTAGGATGCCATACATTTGGCGAAGCTCCCGTATATCAGGGTTCGAGGATGATGGCGTTGTGTTGTTCTGTTCTTCCTGGAGGTTGAGTTCTGACTTCTGAAAAGGCTTTGTTGAAAGGGGTTGGGATTGCACTTCGGGCTTCTCGTGTCACATAGATCGTTGATGTGTATGGGGTTTTAGTCTACTCTAGAACTCCCTGAGGCCCTGGGCTCAGGGAGTTTGGGGCTTGCCCTAAACCCTAAACCGCTTACCGGGCGTAGGGTTTAACAGTAGAGGCTACAACAAAGCCTTGATGCATACACAGCTGCAAGCCGGACCGAAGGCAAAAACAAACATCGAACCCCTGAATGACCCTAAACCCTGAAACCCTAAATCCCAAACGCCCCTGAATGACCCTAAACCCTTATCAGCCCTGAACCCAAAATCCCCAAAAGCTACACCCTGAACCAGCACAGGGCAAGACGGGGGGCTTTGCACTGAGCCGTGCAGGAGCCTGCACAAGTCCAGGAATCTCACCGGCTTTAATGTCGGGGATCCGTTTGAGAGTTGATGCTTCAGCTGCTTTGTGACATTGTTAAGCCCCGGTCTTCCGCACTCAACTTGTAGGCTGTGTGACTGATTGTTGCCAATGTGGAAGCTTGGATAACTACCAACAAAATTCCTTAGGCCTCCGGCCATAAAAAATATGGCATCCTCAACAACAGAACCCTATTCTAGTTATCTAGTTATGAAGGCCCCCTTCTCTTTGTAGCTGTCGCAACCCTAAGCCCTAAACCCTAAACCCCTAAACACTAAACCCTACACCCTAAACCCCCCATGTCTGAGCCCTATGGCCCCCCTGGCGGAGGTGTGGCTTCTGGAAGCACTGTTTTTGTAGCTCTTGGAGAGCTTCAAGGCTCCATGCCGTCGGGTTTTGAGTCTTCGGGCTTGGAGTTTTAAGGTTTGTTTCGGGTGTGGATGTACCGAAACCCACAAAAGTAGGTAAATTAATGACCCAACACCTCAAGAGGGCTACTATTCTACCTACTCTTGGGGTCCAGGTAAAAGCCACGGTTTTAGGGGTTCGGGATGTTGAAGAACTTGGGTTGAGCTTAGGGCCAGGCTGAAGGATATCCCCTAGGCCCTCTTGCTCTCATCGCAGATCCTCATATTCAGGGCTCGGCTTTCGGACGTGAGAGGCTTTCGAAATTTCAGCTTGAACACCTCGGCTCTTAAAGCTATATGCTGCATGGGGGGCCGTCGTGCGGCTTTTTTAGGCGTGCACTGCAGACGCTGCAGTGGAGGCACTTAGCCAAGACATCTACAGACTATGTCCGCTGTAGGGCGGAAGACATTCCAATCCCAACTCCAAATGGGTAGTTCTCTAAACAAAAGTCCCTTTCAGGGTCCTTTTTATAAGGGTGTCGTAATTACTAGATTCGGGAGGCTAAAAAGGAGCCCTCATTTAGAGAACTACCCAAATTCAAACTGCATGCAGCAAAAGGTCCTCCGTGAGATATGCGGTTTCCCTCTCGGCAGAAGCCGTTCTGATGCGAATCAGCGACCTTGCGCAAGGCTGTGCGGATTTTCTGTGTTTGCAATCCTCACCAACATGTAACATGAGCACTAAACAGCGAAAACCCTACTAATCTGATCTACCTGCGGGCACTACAAGGCTTATTTCTTCTGGCTCATAACCGTTTGGAGGCTATGCCGGGCTTGAATGGTCTAATGCCCTGGTTCCCATATCGGCTGACCCTAAACCCTAAACCTAAACCCTAAACCCTAAACCCTAAAGTTGTGTTTGGAGTTACGGTTTCGGATCCTCAGCCACTTCTTGCAGCAAAGCGGCCGATGGCGCAGTGCAAGGGGCCTGGGCAGGTGCCCAGCTAAGGTAGCGATGTTTAATGAATGAATGAATGAATGAATTAGTTAATTAATTGGTTTTTTTCCCTCCCACTTAGCAAGGACGAGAGGGTTCAGGGTTTAGGGCTTTTCACATAACTTATGTTAACGGAGAGCAAATAAAAAAGCAAGAACACAAACAACAGGATGAGGAACACACAATCGAACGAACAAACAAGCGAAGAGGCATATAAGCACAAGAGCTGTGTATATATATATATATATATATAAACATCTATATATATATATATATATATCACTGCCTACCTATCTATCTATCGATCTATCTATCTTTCTATCTATCTACCTATCTATGTCGATTTATGCATGTTGGCACGTATGCATGCACGCATGGTCAGTGTCTGCATGCAGTTGTAGCCCACATGCGATTAGAGGTGTCATGAAGTATCTGCGGAAGTGTTCTAAGCATGTCCTTGAAGATGCATATGCATTTGCACATGTATAGGACATAATACATCCCTAAACTCTAAACCCATACATCCGTGCAACTTTCATCCGAAACCTCAAGCTCGAGATACCCAGCCCCGCCTCGAACAGCCTTGCAAAATCTGCAGAACGAACCCTTAAGTCTTTTGCCACACAGGGACTGAAACGTAAGTCTTGGAGTGATCTCTGCACACTATTACATTACGGAAACTCACGGGGTAAGTAGCATTCCGAGTTCTTTAGACTCCAATGTGGTGGGTGTAGAATCACCTCCCTCCCTAAACCCTAAACAAACCCACCCTTAACCGTCGATACCCCCCCAAACTTCAAAGCCAAATCCAAAATCCTCGACCCTACACCGCCTCAGACCCTAAACTCTAAATCCACAAGGGCCCGGCCAGGCAAGAGAAGGAGGATGGCGTAAGTGATCCAGCCATGCAGGACAAGGCAGATTGTGAGGCAACGAAGCCATCATTACCTAAAGGTGCTTGGTGAAATTCGGCGCGCTCAGGGTGTAGGGGTTTAGGGTTTTTCGTTCAATGAATCAAGAGCGAAAAAAAAGGGGGGTTTCGGGGCTTAAGGTTTAGGTAGATGTTGGGTTTCGGGTCTTTGGCTTCGTTACCGGGCCCGGTGGGTTGAGGGCTTGCTGTTTGGGGGTTGAGGGTATTACCGAATCCTACGCCTGCGCGTCTGTCCTTTTATTATGCCCGCCAACGTCTGTCAGAAGTGTGAATACGTTTTTGGTTTGAAACTTCTCAACTCAAGGCTAAATCAATCCTGATGTCCTGGCAAAATGACTGAGACTACATGACCAGTCTGTGTGCAAATTCCCAGAACCGTCATTTCAATAGAAATCATGTCAAGCAAGCATCCTACCAAGGCCTCGTACAGCAGAACCGCCTACGCAGAAGTTGTAAACCAGCTACTGAATTTCCGGCAGAGAATGGCAACCGATCGGTCATGTTAGGAGTATACATGCCCAAGAATGCTTGAACCTAGACCTAGTCGGCTACTAAGGTGAAGTCAGGAAGCACTCTGGTGTACACCTCTGACCATGGGCGATGTTGTTGCCCTGGCGCCGGCGCTTGGTTTTGCTTCCGCTGGGCCGTTCTTGGAGGATCTTCGAACTGGTCATTCTTGCTGCTTGGAAGCAGAAAGACTAAGAGCGGCCTGGTTACGGGTGCCTGACGCAAGTTCGGCGGAATCCCTATAGCTAATTAGGGCTTCTGTAAATAAAGGCTCGTGGGTCTGAGGATGAAGCGCTCGGCATGCTAGCATTGGCCCTGACTTCTAGGCCCACACTTCGAGGACGGGGACGAGCCAGCTGCATAGCTTAGTGTCGTGAAGCTGCAAGAGCACGGATGTCTCCGGAGCATGAGGGTAGTTCTCTAAATTAGGGTCCCCTTTAGGGTCCTTTTTATATGGGTGCCGCACTATCTTATATTGGGGACCTAAAAAGGACCCTAATTTAATTTAGAGAGCTACACATGGACAAACATGACCGGCTGTCCCTTAACATGAAAACGCCCGAGAAGCTCCAATGACCAAAGGTTGCTCAAACTAGGCGTATTTTTATACTTCCTGAAAACTTTACATAAAAAATCATAATACCCGCGAGTCCAGATTTTTTCCGCAACTATACAGCTCAGTCAGAAACAAAAATCTCACCACCCCAAAACCCAGCAACCCTAACTTCTTATTAACCGTAAAACCTTATACCCTGAATCCTCATAAATCTGATCCGAAATCCTAAGCTAACTAAGTTCTTTGCCACCTCCAGAAAAAGAACTCCGACTCTCCCTTCGAGGTAAGCGGGGAGGGGGGGGGGGGAGATGCTGGCTTTATAAGGGTCTAGGTCTAGGGTTGAGAGCTGAGTTTAAGGGGTAAGGAGAGATTTTGCGGGTTTCGAGGAGGGTGATTTATGGGTTCACTTGGACGCCCTGTTGATCTAGAGACTTGGCACTGGGCACTAAAATGAGTCCTGATGATCATAATGCGGGTGTTACGGGATTCATTACGCTTGCTTTCGGAGGTCAAGGAAGCCTTGCGGCAGGGTTTCGGTTATGGGATTCAGAACATCACCGCACCTCGGCGCACCGTGGGTTCTTCGCATTGGCCACGCCGGGGATCGAGCCTCGGACATAGTTCGGGCTCGTCAGAATTACATTAGTAACTAGAACGTTTGGAAACACGAACAAACGCTAGAATGATCATAGCGGTGCATACGGCGAAACGTCCTTACATCCTCGTCTGCGGACCTTTTTTTTTCCAGGCAAATGAGGTAAAGGTTCAGGGCTCTGGGTTGCACGCCAAATGCGGCCTGGACACATTACCCTGAGGGTCCAAGAAACTTACAAGCAGATACTCCCCAAAAATACTAACCTACACAGCTGCTATCCTCCGGGGCTTACAAGTAGGGCAGAAGACTTTTACAGCCTTTTACCCGGCTACTCGGTTCCCCGCCCCAACACCCTTCAACAAAAAACACATGTTCATGATGGTTATAGTATAATCTGAAACGCCCGAAACAGCTTTGAGGTACCTGCTCAGAAAGGCTAGCCCAAATATGCCCCTGCCCAAATTGCATTCCAGGTCGCATCCCTGCGGTTGGCAAGCGTAGGTCGTCGGGTCGAAGACGCCCTGCTTGCAGGCCTCGCTTGCAGGTTTAGGGTTGATACCGTGGCATAAGACTTGGGCTTGGGTTTAGGGTTCATAGAGAACTTATGAACAACAACTGCAGCTAAATGTGCCGACAAGACCACCAAACCTTGGGCATTGACTTCTTCTTCTTCTTCGCAGTGTATGTTACCGGCAAAGAGAACTCCTATATGTAGTTTTGGACACTTAGCCCCTCAACCCCCAAGCGTACCCCCCCAAACCATTTTCATCGATCTCAGAATGTAGAAGCCAAGAAATCAAGACACGTAACACTGAAGCTGCCAAAAGCCCAACTAAACTTAACCAGACGATATCCTACTCTGAACCATAACCCTACAAGTGACTTCTTGCTTCCGGGATCTGATGCCGATGAGCAGCACTCTATTCAGTTCTGGCATCACAGCGGACACCCAGACATCCCAGACTACAGTAACAATCAAAGTAGTCAGTATATCGTTGAAACTTGTCAATTGCGACCACGGACTCCGCAGATCAATCTCTACAGTGAACCCAAGACTCCGCAAGACCGAATATGCACACGCCCGATTTACACATGCCGTCCTTCAAACGAGACTGTACAATGGGGTTGAACATTACTTCGAAATCCTGTCTACACCGAAACCCCTGAACCCTTGGTGTGAAGCACCCCCATGTTCGAAACCTTGAGGGTTACACGATGGCTAACAGTGGCTGACATATTGTTTGGACCCTTACAATCTTATGCAAGCCATCAAGGACCACTACAAAACCACAAGCGGAACCCCCTGAGAACACCAAATAGTTGCTGAGTTGCCAAGGATGCCACTGTTGGTGTGTATCCAGCCTGCTGCTCTTCGCTCATTGCTCAAAAGGGTTTAGGGTTCAGGGGTGTAGGTGGTTTCGTGTCCAGAGGCCAGGGTTTTTTCCGCTATGGGTGACATGTCATGGTAGCAGTGCGCGGCCTCAACCAATCACACAAAAGGAAGCTGCTACAGGCGCACCTGGCCAAATGACCCCATGGCTCTGTTGAAGAAGCGTACGCCAGAGGCTCCAGGAAACTACGGCATGGATCATAATAGCAAGGAATTGCATCCCCTTGTAGCCCCGTGTCATACTTGTAGTATGAAGGACAACGAAACCCTAGGCAAACCACAAAACAGCTCATACACAGTGCCGCACTAACCCTATAACAAAACCACTCACTATCTTTCGCGCCTTGCTTATGGCCCTTAGGGTTCAAAGGACCCATCAAACTTGGGTCTAGGGTAGTAATTGAAATTGCAGGTTTAGGGCCGTTCGGACAATCCAGAATCAAAAGCAACACCGCAGGTTTAGGGCTTCGCCCTTTAAAACTTCGGCTCTGGGGACACGGACCAGCACCTGAAGGTTTAGGGCTTTTGGGGGATTCTGTGTGTTGCTAAAAGAACCCCGACTTGACGAAGTGGTTTAGGATTAGCGGTTTCGATGTTTCAGGCGTGGTCACCGGGATGGCTTTCTATCCATGGTACAGGGGATGCCAGAAGCCCTGCTAACCGCGATGGCCGAACGCCGCCAAAGCCTGAAGCTCGAAAGATCAAGCCAAGCCAGAAATCTAAAACCCTACATCAAGACTGCCCGAGCAACGTTGCAGCGCGGGGTGCAACTTGCACCTCCTCGAACCTTGCAGGACAGTCAGGTTGAACGGTTGTGTCATGGGGAGCTCACGGCGGTGTTACGAAGCGATAAAAACCGTGTTTACAAGGCTTCAATGTTGAGAATTCGGGCCGTTGGTTCTGATTTCAGGCTTCTCGCTTGGCGGCCTCTTGTCTCAGTCAGAGAACACTCCGCTTGTTTGCAAAATGTATCTTGCTCGGTGTTGGACGACCATTTTGGGTTTGGGTTCCTGGAAAACCCGAATATCAAAGTTTTATAGTACTCATAACAGGGTTCTGGTGGTATATTGATTACAAACAAATTGCAGCAAGGAGGCCACGAAGAGTAGCAGCATACTTTCTTGCGGCCAAGTTCAGCCCCAAGGACCCTAAACCCTAAAAATCCATCCTGTTTGCTGCTCAGTCGACTCTGGATCCCTCCGCACAGCCGACGGAAGGAGCATTGGCCAAGCCTCGCAGGGATGTGTGAAAGCCCATCGCTGCAAAGCCCACATTAGGGTGTGCTATTACTACGCTCTCGCAACTCGGGCACGGGCAAGGGGTGTATTACTGTAGGGCTTTATGAGTTTTAGGGCTGGGCTGATGAGGGTTTGCACACATGCACACTTCACACAACAACCAAAGGGCAGAAACACACACGCGCACACACACACACCACCTCGTTGCACCTCCCTCCGCCATCCATGAATGCACAAACAAAACATGCAACATGTTCCTTCACGCGGAAACATGTCGCATACGAAGTCTATGACTCCGTTCTTGCTTTCCAGACTTGAAAGGGTTGATCGCTCGCAGTTCGGAACCCTCGCTCCCAAGCTTCGAGACAGGCGGCCAGTAGGTGCGCGGCACCGAAGCTCGTCGCAGCTGAAACCTGGAGATTTAGCAACATTTGGCAAAGACGATCTCGGGTTTAAGTGTAGGCGGGGCCCAGTGTTATGTTCTAAAGCCCCCTTGGAATTCCCGAAGGAATAGATCACTTTGTCAGGCTTTGTCAGGCTTGAATAGAGGACCCAAAGAGGCATGCCTCCCTGGACCTTGAGCCCGAAACCACTACCGAACGACAGCTTAAGCCTACACTCCGAACTTCAAGCTTGCTACTCTCAGCCCACAGCATAGTTAAACCCTATACAACGAAAAGGCAGCATCCTATCGGCTCACACTGATATCCATATTCGGTCCTATGTAGCCGAATAATTCAACTAGTCAAGCTTGGAGTGCAAGCCCTCAACATCAAACCGTATACAAAAGGCAAACCCTACACCCCAAACCCTAAGGCCTAAACCTGAAATAGTGCCAGGCAGCTCGTGGGCGAAAGGCGTCCAGCAGTGCCTCAGTCAAAGCTTTGTTATTTTGTAGGGTTCTTATAAAACTTCATGGGGTGCTTAAAGATTTGCAGACCAAAAACGGAGCCTTAACTGCCTTAACAATGAAAGCAGGGCTTTTGGCTTTTGCTTGTATATAAAGTAAATTATTTTTCATGAGGACATTCGCAGCTATGAGGGGGCATATTGACGTTCTTACAAATGCTTCCGACCGCTCCAGTATCCTCAAAAAATCGTGCTCTTGGGTGCAGGGCCGAGGGCTTTTGGGTCGTGGGAAGGATATCTGGGAAGCCTTGTACCCCTTCCAAACTATTTCCAAACCCCATGCACCCTGATCCCGATCGGGGTTCAGGGTTCTCGGGAATTGGGGGCCAATGTAAGGTCTACGAAGTGAAGACAGCCACTACTGCTGCTACGACCGCCGCGACCGCCGCGACCGCGACGATGAATGCTACATGCATACTGCTACTTTGTTGTTGCTGCTGCTGCTGCTGCTGCTGCTGCCACCACTGCTTACTGCTGCTACTTTTATAGTTAGTACGGTGCAGCTACTGCAACTCCAAATGCAATAACACCTACGGCGGCGACGACGGCGGCGACGCTAGTACGACGACGCCGACTTCTACTAGTACTGAAAATACCACAAATACCACCAAGCCCGCTGTGCCTGAACTACAGGTGAACCCTGTAAGGCACCCGAACCAGGAGTTGCTATGTCTGCCGTGATGCACTGCAGCTGTGCCTCAGAGAGTTTTGGTGTTTCGGGCGCAGGGATGTTGAATGCTTGAGGAGGCTCCATGACCCCCAAAAGTGCACAACCAGGTTACAGGGTCTGAAATCCGCCGGCTGCACGCCTAAAGGCGAGTACGGCAGCCCAAGACACAGGCAATTACAAACATCTCGTCGAGTGTCGATAATTCACTCTGATCTGCGAAGGTGCAAAGGTTTGGTTGCCATGGGCTTTAATTACCATTCCATCCTCACGGGATCAACAAACACTCCTCTTCACGAGTTCCGTTCGCGGTCTACCACCCATGCAGGGCTCGGCTTAAATGTCAAAAGTCAGGTTCAAATCGACGGCTGGGGCTCTGGAAACCAATTAATGTCGGGGCCTCAAGAATTCCACCAATACTATTTTGGGGGTTCCTTATTTATAGCTGTAGTAGAATAGAATATTCCCCCAAAACCCTATTCTAATCATTAAGGCTTCTACACCTTGCAGCTCTGGCTTGCATGTAGGCTGGGCTGTGCATGCACGTCTCACTCGAACATACTTACACAGTTATCCCTTTCTCCCAACTACTCTCTGACGCCCTGCTTGGAGCTGGGTTGTTGGCCCTCTTCGGGCATGTAGCGCGTTTACGCCATGGGTTCAATTTGGAAGCTAAGGTAAAACGAGTCAGGCCGGCCCCCTATAGCCGAGGCCTGAGTACCAATATGCTACAAGGCGATAGCCCCAACCTTCAAAACCTTAACCGAAAGCCTGAACGCCCCAAACCGCAAGCCCTTAACATTACACAAGCGGCCCCTCCAGTAAGAATGGGCTGCATCTGCCTAGCACTTGGGAAGCATCACCGGGCACCGCGCGTATGGGAGCCCCATCGTATTCCCTACGAATTAATGGACTTTACTTCTAGGATCATTGGACCAAAGCTTCAAGTTTGTTTTGCAGTAAAGTTGCAACCGAGGGCTCATAGCCGGGCATGCAATCCTGAAAGGCAATGGGACTTCAGGGTCACGGGAACCGGTGTACGTAGGGTTTACGGTTTAGGATTGCAGGGTGTAGCGGCTTTCATCAAGAGGGGTGAGTCCCGGATTTTGTGAACAGGGCTCACGGCAACGAATGTGTCGGATGGGTCGATTAAGATGATATATAGGTTGAACACTAGACTTGTAGCCTGCTGCTAGTGTAGCGGCCTTAATAATTAGAACAGGGTTTTGGGATCCACTATACTATAACTAGAATGAGGAACCCCCAAAATAGTATGGGTAGTTATTTAGGCCCCGATATTAGGTATCAGGTATCGTTTTCAAGAGCCCCTTAGTCAGGATACCTTTGTCGAACCAATAAGGGACGAAGACGGAGAGAATCACTAATCATTGAGGCCACTAGTTTCCCTCTCGCATCGCAGAGAACTATGCTCACAGGCGAGGTTGCAAAGGAGACTACAGTAGCTGCACCCAATTAGAGGGTCCGTACATGCATACCTTTAGACACGAAGTTCGGCGACCCACATCATCTGTCATGTATCTAAGCAGAATAAACTGTTACAGCACACTGATGATGCAGGAGCTAAAACTTGAGGCCACCATAGAGTCATGGGTGGGTGCTTTGAGCTTGGTCAACCCCGGGCTCATAACCCCACCTCTTAGACTTGAGAGAGATCCTAGCAGGACATCTCTAGGGATCCTACTTCTAACTCCTCTAGAAGAAGGATTCATGTAGAGGGCCTTAATCGTCAGAATTGGGTCTTGGGATATGTTACGTATACTATATCCATAATAAGGAATCCCCCCAAAATAGTATAGGTAAGTCCTAAGGCCCCTATAGTACATCAGGCTTCGGAGCTCTTGGGATCCACCGGTTCCGCTGATTCCAGCTGACGAACAAAAACAAACGGGAGCCAGGCAAGTAGGGCAAGAAGCTAGGTTTGGGTTCAGGGCTTCTGTGCTTCTGTACAGATTCGTACAGTTTAGAGTATTTTTGTGCAGTCCATCTTTTTGCGATGCAGGGGCTAAAAATCCATTCTGTCGACCCTGAATCCTGAAACCCCAGACCGTCATCCTTTCCGGCAGACTTGATAAAACCCCCCAGGCCCCAACTGTAAGCCCTATAAGACACAAAACACCAAAGCCCCCAGCAAAGAGGTCCAGAGTTCAAGATCCTCTTGCAATGCCAGACTTGTGCCGCGCCTCTCTTTTTTGCAGGGACTGCAACATGCACAAAGCCAAGCCCCGAAACCCCGAAACACCGAAAGCCCAAAGGCCCTAAGCCTAAGCCAGGCTGCCGTTTTGCAAACTCCACCGGAAGCCATCACAGTGCCAACCTTCCCTTTGCATCCGTTTCCTTGCCTGCAGGAGACCAGGTTGGCTTGGCTATGGGTGTGGAGGGTTTCGGGTTTAGGGCTTTAGGGTTTCAGGGTTTAGGATGAAGACCAGGTGATGAATTGAAAGAAGCATTAATACAGCATTAATTATATGCCGAGACATGATTTGAAAGAAGCATTGTGGGTTCACGAAACCACACAAGGGATGGGGCTCATCTTGCATAAACGGCTCTATTTCATGCGGTCGCGGGGGCCCCCTGCACCCGCAGCGCTACAGCCAACCCCCACATGCCTGCCCTAAACCCTAAACCCTCAACCCTAAACCCTAATTTGCCACTGGGTTCGCACTGTGTGAGTTGCAGTTCCGGGCTGTCCGTACAGCTTCGCGAACTTCCGGCAAGAAGGCTTGCCGTGGTATATAGCCCTTTCGTGCGGAAGCTCTTGTAGAATCACTTTTTGTGCCGTTCGGAATAGCCCCAGGCAACAAGCAAGTAATGTAATGTTGAGGCCTGAATGATGATACTATCCTCCTCCCTTCCTAATTCAGAAAGCCAGAACATCTCGACCTTACGCCGGAGCGGTGTGACTCCCTTGAACTTGCCGGCCAGGGACGCATTGGCCACCGATGGAAGGTTGCATGGACTAGGCAAGCCTCAGCGCTGAGGAGCTTCCACGAACAACAGAAAAGATCGCCCCTTTTTAAACTACTAGTTTGGAATTTGGTCCCCCAAAACCATGATTAGAATGGTCAGCCTGAAAGCCTATGCCGACTGGCTTGATGTCGCTGCCATAAACTGCAACCGACTTGCATAAGGGCTCTGTGTACAGGATGCGCAAAAGAGGTTACATCTCACCGTGCGGAATGCTGCTTACTTACGGACATGTAAGTAGTCTGAAGAACAGCATGCTCGCACTAACAACTATACAGAACAGTTTCTGGGAACGACTCACTACTTATTCTGAAGGCCAAGCTTATTCCCTGCTGCACTGACCTCCCGCCCAAGGCACATTCGAAGCTGCTTGGTGTAAACACCCCGGCGAAGCACTTCAGTTCGCCGACATCGGGGGTGTAGCCTGCGAGGTGGTTGTGGAGGATGATGCGAGGGTTGAGGAGCCAGCGATTGCAGCACATTCAGCAGAAACCGATCCCTTACTAAGGCGATACTTGTTTCAAAAACCATCAACTGGATTCAGGAATCTCTGAGGATTTGGGCCTAATTTAAATATCGAGTTTGCCCCCCGCATTTCAACACTTGCCTATGCTCGAAGCTGCTAGCACAAACGACTTGTTTCCCACACAGGATACTCTCTTCGGATCCCGAAAAGAGCCCGGCAGAGCCATGCATAACCCAAATTTCAGAAGTTCTCCCCGTGCCTGATGCGCACTGCGTGGTGCATGTAGCTCCCGAGGACATGGTTGTACCTTGGGCAAGACTGGCAGTAAATGCCAAAGATTTGAAATTTCATTGGAACGGTACCTGAAGGAATGCTAATGAAAAGGCAAGGAAGCCCAGTACTAATCATCCTTAAGCCAGGCTCACTTCGTAAATCTCCAAGCGTCTTGTCTCTTACTGCTGGGCTTTCCTAGGGGCTGGCATGATGGCAAGATTGCCGGATCTCGGGCAGCGAAATGGTTTCACTGAAGACCCACACTTGCTAAGAAAGGCCCAGCAGCCACCAACGCCGGCGCAGCCGCTGCCAGACTGATCGAATCAAGCAAGAGCTTGTCATCTACAGCTTGGTGAGGTGTAGAGCCTTTACTTTAAACTGTTGAATTTCGTGGATTCGACTGATCTTCTATTGCGCACGTCGGCCTTGCACATGGGCCATTGCTATTCTTGTATGTGTCGTTCCCGAGCATTTTGGGGGAGTCTGAGGGCAACTGTCAACTCTCGGTCTGGGCTGTACTTGTATATTGAGGGTTTAGGGTTTAGGGTTTGGGGTCTGGGATGTAGGGTTGTACTTGAATACCCAGCAACACTGCCGAATGCGGTGACTAGGATGTCGGTGGTTTCTATGCCATAGATAGCACGGATACGAAAGAAGCACTCCCCAAAGAGTTGAATCCTTTGCAGAGCGAGAGCAACGACCGGCCACGCAACCTATTAATTATTTTGACAGCTGGCGCCTACGTGTTTAGAATGTGGCACATAAACAGCAGAGGGGACAGGCTATGTAACCCTGCAGACATAGATTCTCTAGGGTCCATCAACATCCGCTGTGACGTGGCGGCTGATAGCTTAGGGAATCAAGCGCCCAAGGGTTTCAGAGCCCCAAGACTCTCAGAAACCAAGAGAGCAAGCCGCGCCTTGTACTGAACGGCGGGAAATGTACAGGACTGCAAGCGAGCGTTGCGATTTGTTTCGGGGGCGGATATGGGGTTCAGGCTTCAGGGATTCTATCCCGGCTCGCGGGTTCCTATTGTGCTTAGCAGTTTAGTGTTCGGGTGTTGAGGCGGATGGCGGCTGTAAGCTTGGGCTGCGCTTCTGGGGATCTTGTGTTGTATGCAGACAAAACCTCTCATCCTACGCCCTTAAAGGGAAGCATCCGAACCGTAAATCCTAAATTCCTTGCACACCTTGAACCCGAATTTGAGCAGGCTGGATGAGTTGCTGCAGAAGCTGTAGGAAGCTTACGCAACTCTTGATAGGGTGGATGTTTGTGTCTGTGCTACAAGACTTATGTTCATAGAGTCAGGGGGGATACGGCTATCCTCCTCCATACTCAGGGCAAAAGTCCTCTAGGGTCATGTGACAAGGCAGGTTGTCAACGACATGCTGTATATAGGGTTTAGGGTTTAGGGTTTAGGGTATATACTGGCTGCTGTTCGGAGCATCCGGTGCTTTTTTGGCGTTGCGGTTGGGTGAAAAGGGTTTCTTTTGCTGGTTTTGCCCTTACATCAAAAGTATGGACGCAGCCATGCTCCAAAGTAGCCATACATATGCTCAAAACCAAACAGCTACACAAAGCCTACCTAACAAATCAAAACAGCCATTGGGCCTCGACAAATCGTCACCAGAGAGGCCTCAACCCGGGAATCAGCCCCACGTGGACCCGAAAAACTTGCACCAAGTCCGGACCACCCCCCATAACCCCCGAGCCCCTACATGTCCGAAGAACCCCGGAAGCCGAAACACCGGTATGGCTGTGCTTTGGGGAGTGTGAAGACATAGTGTGTACGAACGAATACAAATACAAGAAGTACACAGTCGTGTGTGTATATATATATATATATGCATCGGGACATATATATATATATATATATATGTATGCGCATATGTGCACTTGTGGCTGTAGCTGAGCAAAACAGTAGGCCAGCATGCACGCGTTCATGTAGGTGTGCAGCTTAATGCATGGTGTGCAGGTAAAACATGAGATCATGTATGTACATGATATGACGGAGAGAGGGAGAGGGATGTGCTTGCCGATTCCAGCTTGCGAAGTTCTCGAGCACTCTGAACAAGTCGGGATGCATCCGGCCGACATGCAAAGGACGCGGGTGTGAAGACGCTCGCAAAGCCTCATCGGGTTTACGCGGTTCGGGTTCAGGGCTCGGGGTTGCTCCCTCCAATGGTCCTAAAAAAGTCTCCGGGAGCTGCAAGATATGTCAGCAAAGTACATAATTAATGGGCAGTTTGATCTTTTTCCTGGCCTGTCTACTTGAGTCTGAAAAAATGTTGCATAAAACTGCTGCTAGAGAGGCTTAATTAACACTGTGGGGCACTGGTCAGTTCTGTGACAATCGTTTTGATTCTGATGCTGGTGGACGAAGCGGTGCGTGCTGGTTCTCGCTGCTCTTGCGGCCGCTGCTGTCTCTTGGTGCCACATCTGGATCCTGGACAACTGCCGCAGACATGTGCGCATAGGCCCGACGCAGCGACTTGCAGATCGAGAAGAGCACAGCATGGCAGAGAAGGATCCTGACATGATCGCTCAGGACCGTTCTTAACCCTCGACTCAAATCCTTGTGAACTGCTGTCAAGCCCTTGCAAGCCCCCACCCCCTAAGATCCCCTAAGCTAACTAGTCCTTGCCAAGAAACAGCTAAGCTGTGCCACGGAGGGAGTGTAGCCCGGCATACAAGCAGCCTGGTTTCGAAGTGCAGTGTTTCTGACCCAGGTATATGGGGCTTGTTGCATTTATGTGTTCTGGGTTGAGTTGAGGCAGTAATGAGGGGTCTCGTTGTGAGATGTGCCTGCATTGGATCCAGGATCCAAGGCTGTTCGGATCCAAGGCTGTTCAGCTGGGGGCTATCGCGCTTGGCTGTAATCTAAGCATCAACACCCCTCCAAAGCCTTATCAGAAAAGCTTCAAGTCAAGTCCCATGGCTTCAAGTGCACGCCTTTAAAAAAGACTTTGGTTGCTGTGCGAAACGGCCACAAAGCCGTTCTGCCCGAAACCCAAAGTCCTACACCCTCCCACCTGGCATTTGCTGCCGGAGTCGATCATGCCGCCGCTCACGCCGTTGCAGCCGTTACCTAGAGCCTTGTTGACCTTGCGCAGTTTGGGGAATCGCACAGGAGACTTGAATATTGAGAGGTTCCCCTATGGCGGGTTCGCGTCCCTTCGATAAACTCTTAAACCCGTATTAAACTTCAGCGTCTACAGGGTTCGCAGCGGCTCTCTCTCTGTCTCCCTCCCTCCCTCCCTCCCTCCCTCCCTCCCTCCTGTTCATCCTCGCTGCAGGGAAGGAATCTGCTGACCCGCCCATCACAAGCGGGGGCTAGCTAGCGGGGGCGTGTGTGAAACAGCCCTTTTTCTTTCGTGCCTAGCCCACTCAGCAAGGGTCTGCGGCTCATCCGGGTCCCAAGGTCTAGGGGTTTGGAGCTCTCTCCCAATAAGAAGTGGGAGTTTCCGAAAATTAGGGGTACCTTATTTTGGGGTCCTTATAATAAGGATCCTACTATTTGGGGTACTATATAGGGTCCCCTATTTTCGGAAACCCCCAAGTACTGCGGACCTGTAAAGTCCTCTGCGAAACAATGGGCAGAACAGCATGCTTGCAGCCTGAAGCCCAATGGCCGACCCCGAACCTAAACCCCCAAACCCTCAACCCTGAAGGGATTGCTATACTCTAAAGTCACATAGGGTGGACATATGTACATACATCGAGAGCATCTGGATCGCCTACTATATTTGTTAGGTATCTGTGCTTCGAAGGATGCGTCTCATTCTGTTTCGCCGTGTCGCGGTCGGTATGGCGCAAGGGTTCGGATTGCAGGTGAAAGTGGCCGGTGTGAGCACCTCGACTGCAGATCTTGAATAACTGGGTTCAGGGCTCTGCTAGTAAAGCGGCTTCAATGGTTAGACTGGTGTTTTCGGGTTTTCCGTATGTGTAATATAAGGCGATAAGGGAAGATCGTCACTACACGACTATCTATGTTATTCTTGACGGATGGCTCGCTGATGTTGCAGCTGATGTCACTACACCGAGCCCTGCCTGTCCAAGAACCGCTTTCAGCCGCTGCTTTTAGCACTGAAACCTTTGCCCTTGCCTTGCCAAAAAAAACAAACACACGAAACCCCAAACCCCTAAAGCGCTGAACCTTTTACCAGCTTGGCTTTTTCGGGGCACTGTCGCCGAACAGCGGATCTCGGATTCAGAAGGCGTGAATCCTGCGCGACCTCTGCCACCATGGCGGTTTTTGCTGGGTTTAGGAGTGGTTTGCTTCTGAAGGTTTTCGTTTATATGGGGTTTCGTAGGGTTTTACAACTTTGGAGTTAAAAGGCGCTTTGTGTTTTGTACTGTTTGTCTGTTGCTCGGCTTCTTTCGCCAAGTTCAGGGGTTTGGGGCTTAGGAATCATGGCGTTTGAGATCGTTTATAGCTCTTAATCTAAGTCTTTGGGTGTAAGGTTGCGAATGTGCGTAGGATTTAGCGAGCTTTGATTCCTTTAAGATTTTGGGTCCTAGCGTGTCTAGCTTGCAAGGTTTCGGTGCTTAACGATTTGGGCTTCGCGGTGTGCTTCAAGTTTTGCATGGGGCACCAATAAACCCTTAAGTTGGGCGGAGGGTGTAATTACGTAAGCCAAAAGAAACCTCAAGGAAAAGGATGACAACCTAGAATGCTTTGCATAGTTTATACTATAGGGGCCTCAATAATTAGAATAGGGTTTTGGGGCCCATTATACTGTATTAGGGTTTTGGGGCCCGCTATACTATATTCATCATAAGGAACCCTCAAAATAATATTTGTAATCATTCAAGCCCCTTTTGTAGGCATCTGCGGGTCTGGCATAGGGTTCAAGCTGGCGACTAACGAGACTTACGCAAAAAGGAAGAGGGGGAGGCATAGGCTGATGGATTTTAGGGTTCAGGATTTAGGGTTTAGGGGCATATAGGCTGATGGATGTACAGTGATACACACCTACTACCTGTGTTCACACATTGCTGTATCTTTTAGTCACTATACTTGCGGAATCACAACTAAAGGACTTTACATTATGAGCTGTGCTGCTGTACATGTTCCACTCACATACTATGTCTAGTTGCCGATTCCTTCCCGGTCCACACAGACAGACTGTTCATAGTGATATACGTGTACAAGTGTACACACCTCAGCACTACACGGAGCTACCAAACGCCCCAAACCCCTTGCACGCCTAAACCCCTTCTTTCCGCCTGAAGGTTTAAACTGAAAGCCCTAAAACCGTATCGTATCCCTTATCGTATCCCTTATGGTAACCTTATGGCGCCCCTAAATCCTGCACTTCTAATAGGAGTTCAAGCTGCATTGAGGCGTGCAGGTGGCTCCGGAATCGATGGTGTTCCTCGGTGGCATGGGGACGCTCCAGACGTGCTGCTGGGGGCTCCGGTGTTTTCTAGTTTCTTATGGAGTTGTATTCGGAGATTTTCAGTAGATGATACGGTTGGAAGAGTGCAAGTTTAGTGAGATGTAGAGATGCTTTAAAAGTCGCAAGCCATTGTTTTCAGGCTGTACCTGACACTGAGCTCTTTAAAGAGCTTGACTGAGGCCGACGCCTTCATTTAGAACTGTTGTGGTCTTTGTGTAGGAGCCCTTTGCTTCAGGGGATTTAGGGAGATAGTGCAAGCAGATCCTGATGAGGGACACTAATAGATGGAACAGGCTTTTCTGAGGTGTACTGTACTGAAACTCGATGGGGGAACCGGCAAGAGTAATTTCAACATTAGCAATCATTTCATTTCGGCCCCTAGACTACTCTTCTCAACGAAGATGGCGAATACCCGAAGGCTCCTGGTCTGACGGGTAGGAGTTTTGGTTTTGAGGTTGGTGGGTGAAGGCACTTAGGAGGGTTCAGGGTTGAGGTACTAACTATGCGGCTGCCAAGCCGCCCGCGCTTGCCCTTGCAGCCGTTTCCCTGGCGGTTGTCGACGCGAGGCGTGTTGCAGGGAAGTGGGTTGCCTGAAGCAGCAGGAATTGAGACGTCTGTGCACTGCTTAGAACCATGCAGGCGTTGTAATGGGGCCTCGCACATTCTAGATTTGCTACCTGCATAGTTAGATCTTGCATGTCGTCCTTTCCGTTCTTTATGAGGCTTGCCATGGCAGGAGAAGCTGCAGGCAGCTGTTGAAGTGATCTTGGACTCTAGGATTTATAAGGTTGAAGGTTTTAGGGTTAGGGTCTAGGGTTTAGGGGTCCGTCCATGAAGTGTCACTCCTGCAATCACATAGTTATGCTGTTGGGATTGAGCAAAGGCGGGTCGAGTCTACGAAGCCGCAAAGGATGTAAAGTACATATAGGCTGGAAAAGACTGGATATTAGCTGGGGGCGGGGAGTTGTTGCATTTCGATGTGCCGATGCTACCTTGTCAGCTGCCAACCAATTGTCCTGAAAAAACCTAGGCCAACCCAATTCAATGAAACCACTAAGCTTCAAAGCCCTTACTGTTCATGAAGCAAAACAACAGACCAAACATCGCAGCCGAAGCCAAGTAGCAAGAGAATGTCCGGGGAGACAGCTTTCCCAGACTGCAGGACAGTGAGGCGACGGAGGGCGTGTAGCCTTCGATGCGGGATTTAGGGTTAACGACAGTTCAGGAAGCCCCGCCGTAAAGCCACCCCCCTCATGACTTATGTATTAAATGCCCATCAAGACAAGCTGTTCAGGTGACAGTTCAGGAAGCCCCGCCGCACAGCCACCCCCCTCATGACTTATGTATTAAATGCCCATCAAGACAAGCTGTTCAGGTGACAGTTCAGGAAGCCCCGCCGTAAAGCCACC
>CAJNDV010024769.1:0-10118 GCA_905221635.1 Symbiodinium sp. CCMP2456
TGATCCCTGCAAAACCGATAGGGGTCACCCCTGGGCATATTCTAGCTGATCCCTGCATAACCGATAGGGGCCGACCTGAGTTCTCGCGGGCTTTACGTCGAACCATAGGTTTAGTCAGCCGCTCATATATATATATATATATATATGTATATGTATATGTATATGTATATGTGTATATGTATATATGTAGTTTTCTCCCAGTTCCAGAGTATGGTCCCTTGAAGTCCTCCAAAGAGGCGAGAACGGTCTAGTAAGGGCTTCAGGGCATTCTTTTTGGAGGTCAGCTGTGTCAAGAGCTGAGGGTTTATGGCTCAGGGTGGAGTTTAGCATTTTGGCTGTGAGTTTGAGTCTGGTTCGCCTCCGGTATCAAGCTACGGTTGAGGGTCTAGGGTTTGGGGTTTAGGGGTTCCGACATTGAGAGATGAGTCAAGAAGACTATAACATCTAGCCAAAGCCTTTGTCTACCCAGCTGTGCATCCTTGAGTCCTCTGACTGTAAACCCTAGACTCTAGACTCTAGACTGTGAGCCTTTGCACCAGAACAAAAACCTCTTAGACCTGAATCGAACAGCCTATGTGCAACTAGTCTGTCTATGTGTGCTTAACTCGTCCTTTAACCCTCAACCAAAATGCTAGCTGCTTGAAGACTCAGGAAACTTAGTAGTAAGCAGGGGCTACAAGCCCCTTAAATGGGTCGGTCCTCATCACGACCTTTAGGGTTTAGGACCTTAGGGGTTTAGGGTTTAGGGCCTAGGGCTTAGGGTTTTAGGGTTTAGGGGTTAGGATGCCTAAAACCCTAGAAAACCACAGCCCCAAGCTGTCCAAGGATGGCCCCAGGCACGTTGTGGGCAAACCCTACGTCGACCCCGTAAACCAAGCTGTTTAGGGATCGGGTTTAGGGTTTAGGGTTTAGGGATCCTTATTATAGTTTCCTTATATACGAGGCCTTCACAAGCTAGGTTAGTTGGGCTTCAGGTAAAGCTTAAACACTACTGGAAACGAAACCGTACATCTATAAACCTCGATATTTAAGATTTGAACTTGGGTATGGATAAAAATATGCCCATACGTATATACATACATACATATATATATATATAAGTAATTGCTCCTTTACGTTCTTATATAGATGTAATCATAGGGGCCTCTAAAGCAAGATTCTCGCGCACTGGTCAGACCCCAAGCCCTAAACCCTAAACCCCTAACCCCTAAACCCTAAACCCCTAAGCCTAAACCCTAAACCCTAAACACTTAAACCCTAAACCCCTAAAGCCCCAAAGCCCTAAGCCCTAAACACCTAAATCCCAAACCCCTAAAGCCCTAAACCCCTAAACCCTAAACCACTAAACCCTAACCCCTAAACCCTAAACCCACTTTATGTGAAAGAGGCGCGGGGGTTCAGGATTTCCAGGGCTCCGGGGGCTTCGCTCCTCCTGCTTTTCATGGTCGACCTGCGACTGACTGGGTTTAGGGTTTAGGGGTTTAGGGGTTTTGGGGTTTGGGGGCTTAGGGGCTTTGGGTTTAGGGGTTTAGGGGTTTAGGGGTTCAGGATTTCGGGTTTAGGGTTTAGGGTTGCGTCCTCTCAAAACAAGAAAGGTAACCTACATGCATAATATAGGGGCCTTAATAATTTCCTACACTATTTTTAGGGGTTGCTTGTCCCCAAACCCTTTCCTAACCATTAAGGGCCCTACAGTATGTTCAGGACATGCTAGGAAACCACAAGACAAAACTCTTCAGGAGGTAGGTTGGCATGATTTAGGGTGTTACCTTAGGCTTGTGTAAGCAATAATATTCTGCTTGTTCTGCAGGACGTTCTAAAACATAACAGGGCTTGGAGGGTTTAGGGTGTAGGGTTTAGGGTCGTAGCCATAATTTCGCTGCCCTACTTTCTCAGCGACGAACCTGTACGCATCGACTGGCTCTAGTTCCCAAAACCTACGGTGACGAAGAGCATGATTTAGCCCACAAGATGGAAGCAACAGGGCTTGCAGCAGGGTTTCGGGCATATCAACCTACGACGGCCAGAAGCCCCCCAAATCAAAAACCTAGTGCGTAGGGTTTAGGGTTTAGGGTTCTTAGGGTTGTGCCGCCGCGCAGAAGAACCCCTGGGAAACCTCGAGCTCGGAACCAGGCCCCAAAACGCCTCACCCAGAAGATGCCCAGAAATCCTAAATCCTGAACCCTGAAACCTAAACCCTAAACCTTGAACCCGAAATCCCGAAAGCCTCGGAAGGCCCCGCACCATCAGATCTGAAAGCGCAGCCCTCAAGAAGGCCCGTGCAAACGCGAGCATCCCTACATCCAAACCGAGCCTCACCCAAGACCGTAAGGTAGGGGCCTTAACAGTCAGAATAGGGTTTTGGGGGTTCCTCATGAAAATTATAGCATTAAAAAACCCCCAAACCCTATTTGAATTATTAAGGCCCCTAAACTAAACCCTAAACCCTTAACCCTAAACCCCTTAAGCCCTAAGCCTAAGCCATGCGAAGTGGGGGCAAGTTGCGCCATGGAGCGCAGCTGGCACCGAAAGGGACCTTCAATCCCACCAGCTCCTCGCAAGCTCACAGAGGTTTCGGTTTAGGGTTTGCGGTGTAGGGGTTTAGGGTTTAGGGATTTAACTGTCTAGGGTTTAGGGTTTAGGGATTTAAGGGTTTAGGGTCTAGGGGCTTACTTGGAGGGTCGGGGGACTTAGTAACTCGGTATTTTACAGACTTATAAGTACCATAACCCCAATTAGGATCCCTTTTAGGGTGCTTATAACTCCACTTGATATCTACTTACTGAGTCCCCCGACCCTCCAAGTAGGGTTTAGGGATTTCAGGGTTTAGAGTTTGAGGGTTCCCAGGAGGTCAAGGGTGTAGGATTGCCTGAAGCGACCCTCTCTCTTCGGGAGAGGGGTTAGATTTCGGGTCACGCGTGCCTTGCGAAGATAATGTAGGGGCCTAAATAATTACCAGTACTATTTTTTGGGGGGGTTCCTTAGTATAATTTCAGTATAATGGGCCCCAAAACCCTATTCTCCTTATCAAAGCTCCTATATTTGATAGCCAGCGGTATGGTTTAGGAAAGTTTCGGGCAAGTCTTACAGGCAGCAGTCTAGCGTAAGTCTCGCAGACAGAACAGCCTTGTCATCAGTATCATTTTGATGGAAAGGTGGTCTGCGACCCCTAAACCAGAACCCCAGGCCCTAAACTAGCCGAAACCCTAAAACCTACAACCCCAAACCCGAAGCCCGAAACGACCCTAAAATCTCAGACCCTAAACCCCAAGCCCGTATACCCTGCCGAAGCTAGGCCCTAAAGGGTTTAGGGTTTAGGGTTTAAGAGTCTCAAGTCAGACAGTGAGCTTCCTGGAATTAAGTTTACGGTTTACGGTTTAAGGTTTAGGTTTGTAGGATTTAGGTTTGGGTTTCGGGTTCAGGGTCTGGGATAATTAGGGTAAAGGACTGCGACTCCTTGTGGTACGATCTAGAGTCTTTAAGGTCACATCTCCAAGACAGTACACGTAAACATCAGCAAGTCAGAGACCCGCCCCAGCCACTCTAAACCCTGAACCCCTAAACCCCTAAACCCTAATCCCCTGTAAACCCCAGAACCCCTAAATTCCACACCCCTAAACCCCCACACCCTAAACCCTCGACCCTTGCACCCGGGAAGCTTGAATTCCAGCTCAGGCTGGGCAGATCAGAGGAAAGCAAAGATCGAGACTCTCGGCGCTGGGTTCAGGAGTTAGGGGGTTAGGGTTTAGGGTTGTGGTTTAGGGTTTAGGGGATTTGGAAGTAAGGGGGTTTTGGGTTTCGTGTTTACGGGGCTTAGGCTTTAGGGCTTAGGGCTTAGGGGGGGGGGTTTGGGTGTAGGGTTTACCAGGGCCCCCAAGTACCCTTTAAGGGGCTTCCAGATTCCTCATTATGAGATACATAGGGGCTACCGTAAAGGCCAGTTGGGTTGCTTTGGGGCTTCAGGCCTCGGGATTGCTCAGGGTGAAGCGTTTAGGGTTTAGGGGTTTAGAGTTTAGGGCTTAGGAGTTAGGGTTTAGGCTTTGGAGCTCCGGGTGAAGGGTTTGGGGTAGGTGCCGGGGCCATCTTCTAGACGCCCTAAACCCTAAACCCTAAACCCTAAACCCTAAACCTGGTGCCCTTCCACTCCTTGGTTAAAGTTTGGGAACCCTAAACCCTAAAGCGGCCCTAAACCCAAAACCCTTCCTTAATTCATAAGAAAGCTTCTTATTTGCAGGGCCTTTTTCTTTTCATCTTTATACCATTAACATCCGTATTATTAATATTACAGTATTATTCACCCGAATATGGTGTTTATAGGGACCCTACCGAAAAGTAGGTTTTGGTAGGTTAAACTAAGCTCTGAACTCCGAATCTCAGAACCCCGGGTTCGCCCTTCGCTGTTAACCCCGCGCAGCTGTTGGGGACGATGGCTGTTAATATAGGGGCCTGACTAGTTATCTCTACTATTTTGGGAGGCTCCTTGTTATAATTATGGTATAATATACCCCCAAAACCCTATTCTAACTATCAAGGCCCCTACATTGCGGTTCAAGACGTGCCAGGGCTGGGGGAGGTGAGCCGGGCTGTGGACGCCAGCGGCGCCATGGACGATACCAAGGGGCTACTA
This sequence comes from Symbiodinium sp. CCMP2456, assembly GCA_905221635.1. NCBI lineage: Eukaryota > Dinophyceae > Suessiales > Symbiodiniaceae > Symbiodinium > Symbiodinium sp. CCMP2456. The sequence goes on from CAJNDV010024769.1 coordinate 4,628, forward strand.
ACTACCATGCTGCAGGGCCATGGCTGGGAGGTGCTTCCAAGATGCTCTATGACAGGGTCTAGAGTTTAGGGGTCTAGAGTTTAGGGGTTTAGGGTTTAGGGTTTAGGGGTTTAGGGGCTTAGGGCGTAGGGCACCCTAAACCCCTAAACCCTAAACTGGCCTGCAAGGGCTATCAATGGCATGTGCATCTCTCACAAAAAAACCAACGGCAGCTAGGAGCTCTTGAAGTTTGTGACGTTCTTTCGTGGGTAGTATAAATATAGAATTTTAGATACATTAATATAGTTACACGTGATCAACACCATAGAGGGTGTATAAATGCATAAGATATAGCATACTTAGCAGAATATCAGTTTTTGATATGTTAAACTGTTACATAAGCCAAGCATATAATATATGGTGTATAGTATGCAACATCTCTTATTTAATATATTGGCCACATTCTCTCGTATTCAGACTTTATAAGATGAGAAAATCAATAAATATAAATAAATAGAAAAATATATATATATATATATATATATATTACAGAACAGATCGGAAGGTAACTCAAACCGGCAGGTGTCCTTCCTTTCAATGTTTAGTCCGCCGGTGCCTCATGATTTATGATTCTGCTTGCACTCTAAACCCCTAAACCCTAAACCCTAGCCACGCCTGGGCCCCGTTACGACTAATGCGGAAACTTACCGAAGGAACGCCTTAATGATTAGAATAGGGTTTTGGTGCCCCTTGTACTAGATTTTTAATAAGGATTCCGAAAAGATGTTGGTAGTTATTTAGGCCCCTATATTATTCCGCGCAAAGAGTTCGGCCTTTGGGCGCTGTTGAGGCGGTCGACTTCGCACAACATGCCCCTGCGGTATGACATCGGAACCTTAAGGCCGAAAAGAACCCTAAAAGTAGGGGCCCTATACCCTTACACTATGAATCCCTATATGGTATATTATGAACCTTAAGCCCTTTCGGGGCCCTTCTCGTCCTTAAGGAAGGCCATCCCTTGAAGCTTTCATGGCACCCGTGGTCAATGAGTTACAACACTCAAGCAAGGCCAAAGCTGAGAAGCAGAGACGCCGGCAACCGTTTTAAACTTTTAAGGAGGTTTCCTTTTTTAGAAGGCTTAAGATGGCATTTGTAGGACCCTACCCCAAAAAATAGGAAGGCTGGTAGATTAAAGGTGGTGTTTGGGGAGAGCCAAAGCCTCAGCCCTGAGTCGTCCCTCAAAGGGGGTTTTTGGGTTTGGGGTTTAGGGTTTAGGGTTTAGGGGTTTAGGGTTTAGGGGGTTTAGGCTTTAGGGTTAAGGCTCAAAGGCTGAAAGCATTAAAGGCCTGGAGCCAGGAACCGTGAGCCTACGTCCGAAGTCTGCCCTGGCCCCTAAAACCCCAATTTTTGAAGCCTTAATAATTAGGATAGGGTTTTGGTGCATATTATACTACAATGATAATGAGGAACGCCCCAAAAAAGTATTGGTAATTGCTTAGGCTTCCATATTGAACCTCAACCGCTTACACTCAGAGAGCCGCTTGTAGAATCCTTGTCAGCGCCCTCAGAGGAGACCCTCGGCCCCAAAACCTCGTGGAAACAACGAGTGAGGGTGCGGTTTAGGGTTTAGGCTTTAGGGTTTAGGGTTGGGCATTGCTATAGTTGAAACCCTACTTCAGGGCTCATAGGACTTGGTAAGTAAGGTTATCATCAGTTTTATCATGTAAACTCTTACTTGCTACGTCCCCTGAGCCGTGAAACCCTATACACCCCTAACCTTTAACTCCCTAATCAAACCTTCAACTCTATATACCCTAGACCCCCAACCTCCAACTCCTGACGCCCGAAACCCTAAACCCTAAACCCTAAATCCTAAACCCTCATCCCTAAACCCTAAACCCTAAATCCTAAATCCTAAACCCTCATCCCTAAACCCTCAACCCTCAACCCTAAACCCTAAACCCTCAACCCTAAACCCTAAACCCTAAACCCTAAACCCTAAACCCTCCGAGGAAGGCGGAAAGGCTCCGGGCGGAAGCCCGCGCAAGGCTGCAGCAGCAGCAGAGCCCCGGAGGCGCCACACCAAAGGGTCAACTTAGGGGTTCAGGTTTTTGGGTTTAGGGTTTAGGGTTCAGGGTTTAGGGTTTAGGGTTCAGGTTTTAGGTTTAGGGTTCTTGGTTTTCAGGTTTTAGGGTTTAGGGTTCTAGGGTTCGGGGTTTAGGATCCAGGGTTCAGGGTTTAGGGTTCGGAGTTTGGGATCTAGGGTTCAGGGTTAGGGGTTCAGGGTTTAGGATCTAGGGTTTAGGGTTAAGGGTTCAGGGTTCAGGATCGAGGGTTTAGGGTTTAGGGTTCAGGGTTTAGCGTTTTTGGTTTAGGGCTTAGCGAGTTTAAGGGTTCAGCAGGTTTAGGGGGTTTGGCTTTTTTGAGGGAGTTTACAGGTTTAGGTTGGGGCTTCTAGAGAGTTTAGAGGCCTTACTACTAAGAATATGCCTTGCATCAGGAACTTGCTTTATTGGGGGTATTTACAGAGGGTATTATGGGATATCCCAACCTGAAGGCTCTTGTTTAGAGTGTAGGATTTAGGTGCTTCTTTGGATTCTTATTCTAGGGTTTGTGAGGTGGGGGTCCATGATTAGAAAGGTGTGTATAGTATAGTAACTACAGCTGTACTTTAGGCTGCATAGCACCTGTCTTTGGTTATCATATGGGTAGTTCTCTAAACTAGGGTCCCCTTTTGGGTCCCCAATCTAGTACGGCACCCTTATAAGAAGGACCCCAAACAGGGACCCTATTTACGAGAACTATCTTTTGGGTTTTTTAAGGATTTACAAGGTGGCATTCAGAGGGCGGCCTTGTGGGGTTGCACTACTGTAGATAGTAGAAATCCTGCATGACCTTCAGGACCCTTTACTTTGGGAGTTATGGTATTCCCTCTTACGGGCAATGCAAGATTTTTCTCATGAGCCGTAGGGTTTGGTGATACTCAGGAACTGGAGTGAACAATCTTATTGATTGTTCAGGTCTCTACAGTAGCTGGCATTGTAGTGGTTGGAAAGATCCCAATGCAGTTGGGCTTGGTACCGAACATTGCCGCCAAATGAGGAAGCCGAGATGGTACCAGGTAGGTTAGTCAGACTACTTGTGTCGTATATTGTCACGTGTCATATTTGCATGTGCTCCATAGAAAACTTAAAAAGTAATTGATGCTGCGCGCTGGCGCCCGCCTTTATTGCGTGTGTGTCTGTGTCTGCCTGTTGATCAAAGTTTTTCGTTTCAACATCCTGATAAACCGTATACCCACCCCAACTTCCCTAAAGATTATCAGTGTTGAACGGAATGGTGTCCTTGTTGGGGACTCAGGCCTTGCTGCGGGGATGAAGGACATGGCTTGCGGTTCAGAGGTTTAGGGTTTTGTTCAGGTTCAGAGTCTGAGAACATAGAGTTGGTTTGAGGGTTAAGCTCGTGACATTGGTTCAGTTTTCTGCAATCATCACATGCAGCCCACACCCATGTACTGTTCTGGGTTTTACTCCAAAAGCCTTCACTCTGAAACCCTCAACGCTACCCTGTCAAACCACCTCAGACTGATTAGAAGCCGAAAGACTTGTAGGATTTCGGATATGGAAGGTTCCGGGTTTTTGCCCTTGGGCCTTAGCAGAGGGTTTGTGTTTAGCAATTAAAGGGTTTTCCGGTCAGTTCTCTCGCAGCTCGGCAGTCGTCACGTCAAGCTTGGAATTGGATTGCCTCAACAAATTTCCGGGAGTACGAATTTGTTTATTCCGGTGCCATCAACAAACACAACTAAGGACAATGTGCCAGGCCATTCATACAAGACCCAATTCAAAGCAGAATGAACCAAGGACAAAACCAGATTGGCAAAGGCTTCGCAACGAGTTCATGTCGTGTTTGTTGGCACTAGTCTTGTGCATGGCTGGTATGCAATTTCGGTGAAACCTCATTTGTGGACGATCCCGTACTTAGCAAATAAGTCCACTTGTGAACCATGTGGCTTGGATTACATGATAAAACCTTCCCCTGAACCCTAAAACGATAAACCCTAAACCTTGCGAATTCGAATTGCAGGCACCCTTGCCCACCCTCGTGGCGGAGACGCTACTCCAGTCTCCTGCGCCGGTGGCACGCCAACCCAGGCGAAGAAGGCAGGACGGAAACCCTAAACCCCAAACCCTGAGCCCTAGACCCCAACAAACCCAAAGTCCTAAACTCCAAACCCTAAACCCTAAACCCTAAACCCTAAACCCTAAACCCTAAACCCTAAACCCTAAACCCAAATCCTAAACCCCGAACCCCAAATCCTAAACCCAAAGTCCTACACCCCAAACCACGGTTTTAGGTCTAGGTCGGAGAGAGCAGGCTGAACATGCCAGTCACCATGCAGGGTTTATGGCTTTCTGGCATGGATATGGGTAGTTGTCAAAATTATGGTCCCTGTTGGGGTACCCTAAATAATAGGTGCCGTATTATAATAAGGACCCAAAAAGGGACCCTAATTTTGACAACCACCCATATAGGGGTCGGAAAACAAGTTGTGTCTCTTGATTCAGATCGCTATAGTATGTTCCTGATATGCTTGCGCTCTCGATAGGGCTTGCGAGGTGCCTCTGCCGATCAGAGAGCAACGATCAAAATGCAGCAAAGCATGGCGGTAAGATTGACTGCGGCCAGACACTGCGATCGTTGATCAGCATCTCCAACTACACTGCGGGCTCGGGCGAGGCTGTCAACAGCTTGTGTTCAACCCTCAGTGGCTTTCAAAAATCTTCGCGCTTGTGAATTTGTCGTTGCGCACGGGCACCTCTGTGGACACAAGGCCGGAATCCGCGTTCGGACGCTTATCCGCGTTCGGACGCTTTGTGGCAGAAGTTGTCCTCCAAGTTCTTCGGCGATACGCGCCCGTTGCCATGTAGCCACACCCCTCATCCTTGAACCCCCAGGTTGTGAACATTAAGCCTAGTATTGAAACCTAGAACCCCCAACTATATACCCTCTAATATACCCTAAACCCTAAACCCTAAACCCTAAACCGGACTCTAATATACCCTAGATGCCCACTATTAAGGACCATAAGGGCTCCACTAAGGAGCCCTTGGGGGCCCCGGGTTCATTAGTATCCTTTTTGAGGGCCCTCTTTCTGGCTTTGGGTTTAGGGTTTAGGGCCATTATGTTACTTACTCTTGCGGGTTTGGGTAGGCTTCTCCTGTTAATGGGTTTGGGGTTGGCGTATGTTTTGGAAACTTCAGGTTTTTTGTGGGACACCATGGCTCCGGTCTTAAGCGATAGCCAGAAATATTTTAGCGCTTAGGCTTTGCGACGGCAGCTTGTAAAGCGCTAAGTGAACATCTTATTCTTGCGATAAAGGCTTCACCTCTAAACCCCCTTTTCTAGGTTCCTGTCGCAGCCAATGTCCCGAAATGTTTTAACTTATGTTTCCTGAACTCAATTTGTTAAGCGGCCGTTTTATTCCTGTGAGAAAGCTCACACGTCCAAACCC